>VXAC01006153.1:352430-390376 GCA_013399225.1 Rhipidura dahli | reverse complement strand
AAAAAAAAAGTAGGTTTAAGTTTACTGTAATATAAATGCACATACACATTGCTGCAAATGTTATTCATTGGCAAGTGCTTCTGCCCAATTATGCTCTGAGCTTCATAATATTTTAATGAGCTTTAACCCTAAATAGCAATGAAATAGAATAAAAACCTCTTTAAAAGTAAAACAGTTTGGGAAGAAGGGAAGGTTTGTAGGTATTTTCTTTTGGGGAGGACTATCTGTGAGAAAAAAAACTACATAGCATACAGTGGAAACTATCAGGATTGAAATAATGTATAAGTTCGGTAAAGCCAGATCAACTCTAATACATTAGAAGTCTGTAAAATTAAAGATTTGGGTTATTTACTTGTTTATTTAATATTTTTAAAGTACATTTATGCTAAAGGAAAGTAAGGAAAGTAAAAAAAAGCTGCTTAGTGTAATTCAAGCTGGATTTGTTCTTTAATGCTGGTGAACTCAGGCACCTCAACAACAGTGTTTTTAATAATCTGTGCCAATTAAAGATTTTTTAAAAGTAAACTATTTAATATTTATTGTAAATGCCATGGTGATTTAAGCATTGTTATACAGAGATTAAAAATATTTGGGGATGCATGGCGAGGCCGCTGGTTTGAGTTATTTTCTCCCAAAAAACACACTACAAAATACAAATCCAACTTGACTGGGAAAAAATCCAGAAAAAAAAGGGTGAAATCTAACCACTGTATTAATGCAAATTATTTTAATTCTAAGGATCTGTAAAGAAGATCTACATTCTCCCCTGGATTTGGCATGCCACCACCTACCTCAGCAAATAAAAAATAAAATAATGTCCACTCCTCCCACCCAAAGCAATCCAAAGCCACTTGGATTTTATTTCAGCATACTCCCCACTATGAACTGTTTTCACAAACTACTCTGTAACTCTGTACTCCATAAATGTTGAGCACAGGAGATCTGCTTTCTGTTTGAGCCTGAATCCCAGTGGATTCATGGGATTCTTGCCGTTGGTTATACTGAAAGCTCTTTAAGCCCTTTCTTGTGCCAAGGGGGCTGGGATGAGCAGGCAGACAGCAGCAGGGTGGGCACAGCACCTGCTCGAAACTGGTGTTTGCCTGCAACCCTCCCACCCCTGGCTCTCTGCTGGCTACAGGGGAAGGGACCTGAGCAATCCTCCCCGGGCGTTTGTGGGACGAAGCTGACAGGCCCATGGCCTCTGTCAGCAGCTGCTGGAAATGCTCATGGTGGTTGAACATGGGAATGAAATCCAAGTGGATTACTGTGATGCAAGACCAAGACTATTTTTGTTGAGCTGGTTGAATCCTCAGTTTACCTTGGGATAACCCATGTCTCTCCTCCCAGTTTTCTCTACTCTGACTCTGCACCCAGTCAGAGAATAGCAGCACTGACCGTACAGAGATCATCTGGCAATGTCCTCCCCACCTCTTATTTTCTGAAATTATGACTGACATGACTGATGAGCAGGATTGTACTAATTTTGATTTATACTCTTTCAAACTTCCCAGTTTGAAAGTGAAGTTCACAAACTGCACATGGAATGCAGAATTGGTGTAAACTGACTCCTGAAATCTGTCTTTCTATGGGGAAAAGTTTAATATCTGCAGTTTCTTCCCTTCTATAGGCCACCTGCAAATGCACTTAGATGCATAACAAAAAGGGAGAGATTTCCTGCACTGGAAGCTCCCTGACATACCTTGTGTTCCATCAGGGAATACAGAAGTTTCAACACCTTTGGGTAATACTCATTCCAAAGGGGGAGTATGGAACAATGCCCTGTCCTCTGCATCCCAAGGGGAAGCACCTGAAAGGAAGGTCTGACCTACCATCATGAAAGGACACTAGGAGAGGGGGGAAAAAGAATGTTTACCATTTCTACAGCAATAATTTGTACATCCCAAACACAGAATTTGACAAACTGGTTTTATTTTTCATAAATCCCAACCCAAAGGCACAGGAGCACATACATCATGTACAACAAGGTCAGAATTTGGTTAACATGGAAGCCAAGGCTTGCCTGTCCATTTCATCCTATTTATTGATAGATGAAGAGGAGGTGGGTACAATGACTTGTAATGGAAGGTGTAGCAAAGGAGAAGTAGAGATGTGGGAGAGACTAAAGATTGCTAGGTTAAGATAGTTTTCAAAAGCTGTTTCTGTTCATTACTAGGTTGTTTTTTTTTTTAATTCATTCACATATTGAATAAATGTTTTATTTTTTCCTGGTGAAATTCTGAGCTTGAAATTGTGAAATGCATTTTGAGGTGAAAAGCGAAGTCAGATGAAATTCATCCAGCATAAATTTCTATAAATCAGTACAGAAAAGTGCATGACTTTCAAAAGCTGGTAGAAATTAATCTTGAGATCCACCTCTTGGAACACTTTCATTCTGCCCATTAAATTGGTAAGTCATTTAAAATACAAGTGCTTTAAATACTTTGTGAGAAAGAAGCTAAATTGAATGTGCAGTCTTTTTATAATATTCTCTGATGCTGAATTGTGATCAAATAATTCAAAGACAATCTGTCCAGGAAGAACGATGTGGACAGCAGAGATAGCTGTTCTTTTACTGGGCAATTACTTTTGGTGATGCATTTGAGAATATCACATCTTAACCATGTTTCTGCTCTGAAGGCCTTTACCTCAAACACAACGATATCAATGACCTGCAAGGACAAACACGTGGCAAAAGAGCAAGAGTCAGCAGAGGAAAGTATAAAAGCTGCGGAGGGGAGGGGAATGACATATTTCTTGTAAAGATGTGATCTTCACTGATCCCTGTTAGCCCAGCTCAGGGAATTGTGGATGGATGACAGGTATGGGTGTAGTTCTTCACTAAGTAATGGAAAAAATTGAAAATGTTCTGCCACATCTGTGATGTTGCCATGCATTTTTAGTATTTCAGACTCTGGTTTTCCTCTTTATCTTCTGTTTCTTGTTTTCACTGAATGCAATATAGTGAATTCCATTCACAACCTTTAGGGGATGAAGCTGTTGAATGTGCTATACGGATGTTTTTCATTTGGTTTTGGTTTACTTTTATCCATTTTGATAAGTTTTGAAACTGCCAACTTTGGAAAGCTACAGTGTGTTTATAGTAATAATGGAGAGTGTATCAAGATGATGGCAATGAAATCTTCATGCTTCCTCCACACCTTTTTCAAACAAGAAACGTTTGGAAACAAATGGAAAATGGGGAGAGGGTTGTCAGAAATGAAACAGAGAAAAAAACCTGAAATCAGCATCAATATCCACCTTTGGATTGTACTCAGTGACAAAGAGACTAGAAAATCACTGCTTATTTTAAAGTTTAACATTTCTTCAAAACATATTTTGTGAAGTTTTTCAGAAAGAGGGGAGAACTTATAAAGTTCCTTTAATGGAAACTTTTACAAAAACTGGTTTGGATCTTGTATGTTGACCTTAACAGAAGTGGTTTATCTACATCAGGACTGAATTTACAGTACTTATGGTTTGTATTTATCTTAAGGCTCCTATACACTTTTTAGAATTATGCAAGTTTTAAAACTTTACTAGAATACTGCATGCTCTCTCTTTCTTTCTCTGTCTCAGAAAGTATGAGTAGCATGATTTATAGCAGAGGCAAGCACTTGAGGAAGCTGCATTGCGTGATAGAATCAATTATCCTAACACAGCTGCAAAAAAAGCACCTACTTATTGAACTCACCTTCAGCTTGCCCCAGTGCCATAAGTGCAAAGTCATGGACGGGCAGGGAAGAATTTTTGGCTTTTTTATAAGGCACAGGAGAATAGTTGGACTATCACTCTGATCATGCTCTATCAGTGGGTTTATTGCCATGGATATTAATTAATGTTTCTAAGGTCCCTACAAAGGATAGAAAGCTCTACTGAGTATATAGAAAATATGTATTGCTCTTTTTTAAAAATGCTCTCCTTTGAAGGTTGCTGGATCAGTCCCTACTGAACATTAAGCTTGTTGTCATTGAGGATGACTAAGTATGAATTTATGACATTATAAAAATTTTCGTGTGAATGGTGGACTCACCCTACTCCTCACTGCTATTTTTTCCTCTGAAATGCAAACTATCTAGATTTATTGTAATTGTTATTATTTTTATTACTATTTTTATTGCTGAATTAATGAAATTTGAAGAGATATAACCAACTTAAATGTATAATCCAGTGTGCACTGCCCTGATGATCCCAGTGTACAATGGTATGACATCAATTTCTCTATAGCACAGAGCATTACTGTAATACATTAGTCATGAGGGAATCATTGCCTTCCAAAACAAAACACCCCTTCCCAGATCTGGGCTTGAATTTAGACATCAGAGTCCACTGGGAAAAATACAGTTCTTTTCAATTTGTCCTCTTTAGAGCATATTGTGCCAATTGTAATCTCTCTTAAATAGTGGTAATTTCTCTGTGGCTCTAAAGTAAAATCATAGCATTTAGAAAAATAGGAGAAAGCAATGCTTTTCAGGGTAGAGATCATGTTATTTTATGTTTAGAGGGAGTCCAATACCTGTTACACCTTCTTAATATGAGTAGAGTACACATATTAAGTGACCACAGAAAAATAGAATGGTTTAGGTTAGAAGGGACCTTAAACATCATCCAGTTCCAACCTCCCTGACATGAGTAGGGATGCCACCCACCAGATCAGGTTTTGGAGGGCTCCATCCAACCTGGCCTGGAGCACTTCTAGGCATGGGAAATCCACAAATTCTCAAGATGATCTGTTTCTGTGCCTCCATTATACTCTGAGTAAAAAAATCCTTTCTGATATCTTATATAATTTCTCCCCTTTAATTTAAACTGTTCCTCCTTGTCCTGTCACTATCACCCCATATAAGAAGTTGTCCTCCATCTATTTTCATAAGCCCCCTTTAGCTACTGGCCACAACGAGGTCCCCCCAGAGCTTTCTCTTCTCCATGGTGAACAACCCCAGCTCTCTCAGCCATATGTCTCCATAGGAGAGCTGCTCCTGCCCTCTGACCATCGTCATGGCCCTTCTCTGGACCTGCCCTAACCTGAGCTGAGCATTCCAGACCTACATACAAAACTAAATGTAAGGTCTTATGAGGGCTGAGTGGAGGGGGAGAATCTTCACCTACTGACCACGTACAAAAAGTAAGATGTGAAGGAAATTTGAATTCATGGTTGAGGAAGGAAGAAGAGTTCCTCTTCCTTCATCCTGCTCCATGGCATACAAAGCAATTTACGTCTAATACCCAAAGATGGATATCCATCAATCACATTTTTCTTCATTCTACTCTTGGGTGAAAAAGAACTTAACAGTAGCTTTTTCAAAGAAATTAAAACTACATCTGCTCATTTAATAAAAGCAATTAAGGGAAAATTAGAGACTCAGGTTCCATCTAGTCAATAATCAATTTTTGTTTTGCAAATAAGTGAGGAGATATATAATTTCCCAAGAGTCTCCATTCTCCATCAGCATTTGCTGATTCAGTATTAATTATCTTCTTGAGATAGCATGGATTTTAAAAATGCAACTAAAATTTCAACACCAGAAAAGGAATTCTGTACTGTGGATTGCTCAGTGACAGAGGTACAAAAAAACCCATTTTGTCCATAGCTTATGAAGGGAAAATTGGGCAGAAATATTTTTCACACTTGCTAGACAGAGTGTTATTAAACCTTATTGTAGCATTTTAATTCCCTGGGTGATTTTTTTTTTCAGCTCTACTATGTTTCATAAAGATTCATACTGTTCTTTAATATATGTGTCTATATGGTGGTAGATATCTAAATGTTGAAATCTTCTTTTACATGAATGATGTTTCTATTGAGATTTTACAAAAGTTGTCTTTTTGTGGCAGACTTATCAACAAAAAACTATGGTTGTATTGTGCTTGCAAACTGGCATAAACAAAATAGTGGCTTTTAGGGCAACTACTTAATTTCATACTTTCAGAGTGAAGGGTTTGTCAGAGATATTAGACCAGGAGTAACTTACCCTATTAATATGCACGTGTTCATCTGAACCAGAATATATTACATTTTTATGGTCTTGTGGGGCACGTGTCTACTTGTGGGGCAGACAGGAAGACAAGAATGGTGAAGGAAGTATCTTCATCTGTACTTTGTGTTAGCCATACATAACATCTCAGAAGCATGAATTGGGCAGGAAATATATGTGTATCAGCTGTATCGACCTCTATTTATAACTGCAAACAACTCACTATAAATTGAACTTTATTAGGTGAAAGAGTAATATTTTCTCTTCTACATACAAATTCAGTAGTTTAAGAAATCAGTCAGAGAGTGTTCCAATGTAAACAACATTAAATGCAGCAATTATAAGAAAAGCACTGAAGTCATTTCCCTTTAACAGGGTGTGGGTGTGAAGAAGTAAACTTACTGTCTCATGGTTGTTGCAAGACTTGCTTCCATGCCAGTAGAGGTTTATTGTTGCTTATTTTAAATGCTTTTAAAATGGCAGTTCTAAAATGGCACATACACATGAATGGCGATGTTGTGATTGTGTTCTACAAAGACACTAAGACTTTCTTTATTACAAAGAAATTGGCCGAGTGGGAGCAAGAAGCATCTGTCTTCTCCAGATCTCTATAGACACACTCCATCCTTAAAATGAAGTAATTGCTTGGACGTGCCAGTGTGAATTAGGAGTGACTACGAAAGGAAAACATATCTGGAAATTAGGAGAACTTCCTTTAAAAAAGGTGTAAATGCTCCATACAGAAGAAATCTAGAGGATAAACTCTGCTTTCTATATTCAATACAGGATGTGTGCATCCACAGTCATTTGACCTATGACTGTTCAATCATGTCACTGAGCTGACACATCAGGTGCTGCAAAAATGATGAATTCAGTCACGAGAAACACTATAGAGATACAGTTTGAGTAGATATTCCAGGAGGCATAGCACCACAAATGCACCCGCATCTGTGGACTACAACAAAATAACACATTTGCCCTTTTTGGGGAATCCTGTTTTTATAAGGCTTCATGACAGCACATAAGTGCAGCCTCTTATTAGGAACTTTTCTCCTGCATAAATTCTGGGAAGTCTGAAGTGGGAAGCTAAACTAAGCAAAGGCAGATTAGGTCATCCACACTTGGCAAGAGGAGCTGGAGCACAAACATGGCTCAGTTATGACAGCCTTTGGCTGAACATTTTCACTGCAGTTACTGTGAAGTGTTAATACATCTTGAAAGTTATAACATGGTCCTTCTGATTGTGACAGACTTGTGACAAAGAATCATGCTAGCATTTGGATAAACAAACATAAAGTATTCTTGGAAGGAGAAAATTGGTAGCTGAACCTCATTCAACCCTCTCTTCTCTGGAGTAACGTTTTCAAAAATATTTCTTGCCTCCAGAAAATGGAGTTTGAGATTAATTTCAAAGTACTGGTTTCCATTTATTACTTTAATAAAATTCTACTGTTGCAGGTGTCTAAATTTTCTCCAATAACCAATATATAGTGGACCTAACAGTCCACTATAAATTTAGGATTAAATTTGTTTGATTGTTGCCATATGAAAATCTCTGGCAAATATTTTAAAATCCCTTACATGTCTATATGTTCTGGTCTTAATATATATGCTGGGCTGCTCATGCTGATACCAAGAGAAAAACCAACCCAAAATATATTTTGGTTGTATCTGTTATTATCAGAGGTCATGCTGAAATAACTTATCTTTTTTGATACCAGCATGTAATTGTGGTATAAAATAAGCATGATGAAGTTAATAAAAGTAGTGGTTATGTGCAACTAAAATTTATTGAACAGACAAAAAGAAGATACAGCCATTGTCCAAAGAAAAATGACTGGAATGAAATTTCAAATTGAAATTCAAGGAAAAGAATTGAATAAATGTATTTAATATAGTTTGGAAAGATGAGAAGAAGCCGACACACGATGACAGTATTTTTAGTACATAAATGGTTTTACAAAAAAGCTGTCATTAGCTGCTTTCTGTGACTACCAGGGTATTATTGTTTTGGGGGGGTGAGGAGTTGAGAGAGAGTGGATTGAAAATTCACATGGATTATCAGTAAAAGCTTTTTCTTAAATAAGAAGAGATGAGCAAAACAGGGTATATACAAAAAGTGTAAAATAGACTGTATTTTAAGTATTAGCTGAATAAACATTTGTTAATAATGTCCTTGAAGTAGATATTCTGCCTGGGAAAGGATCTGGTCCTAGAAGGTTTTGTGGTGGTTTTATAACCATGGCTGTCACAAATTCTATGGCTATTCAAACTTCAGAGTTAGATATCCTTGTCCATACTTGTGATGTTATTCAAAACGGCAGAAACTGTTTGGATGAAAAAGGAATTTTGTGAGTCTCATGTAATTCATTGTTCTTGGACTCACAGAGAGATTTCCACATATCTTAAACAAAAAAATNTTTTTTTTGAACCAAAAGAAAATTTCCAAAAATTTTAAAAAAAAAAAATAAAAAAAAAAAAAAAAAAGAAAAAAAAAGAGAAAAAAAGAAAAACTAGTTCTCTTGTTAGGAATTAAGAAAAATATTGCTATATTGCTACCTATACATTAAAAATTGTGCCTGACTTCAGCTTGGGGAAAGGTCAAGGCATGACTACCTGACTAGAGAAAACAAGAGTGATGCAAGCCACTGTCTCTGGGTGAGGCCCAGTGCTGCGCCTTTCCCCAGTGTCCACCTCAGATCTGGAGGCCTCGGGGGCCCCTATCTGCAGTTGGGGACCCTCAGGAGGGGCTGCAGAGCCACCACAGGAGCACTCACTGTCCCAAGAGCCATGACAGGCTCAAAGGCAAGCGGCTGTATCCAGGGGTACACACCGAAGATGGAGAGACAGAGAGGGGCCTACCCTTTTGTAGGGTTCTGAAGGGTTTATTCCAGCAGAGGATCCAGGGACAAAAGACAATAATGGGTGAGGGTCCAGGGGTTTTATAGGGGGACAATTGACCAATCAGGTTTAGGCAAAGGGGAGGGGAGAGTACAAACAGACCAATAAGATACAAGGTGGGAGGGAGCAGTGAAGGGGGACCAATGGGGTATCAAATAGCAGAGAACTTTCTGGAACTTATACATATTTATTAGGGTGATGCATATTCATGAGGTCATGCATAAAACAGGGTGGGGAAATGATTAGCCAATCATAGCTAAGCCATTAGCACAAAGTTTGTGGGTGCTCACAATAATGGCCATCAAACCTCTGAGCTGGCCCACCATGAGCTTAATGCTGTGGTTTGGCTCAGTGGCTCGCCAGCAACTTGGGCAGCAGCAGCCACCACTGTAACACAAAAGGAAGATGGATAAGAAAACAAAAAGAGAGCTTTTAAGATGCAATAATTAGTAACTGTTATTTTCTCTTTTCACCCATTACTCTGTCTGTCTGTGTTTGAGACTTTGCAGGGTTCTAGAACTTGTGTTCCATTGACAGGACCCAAGGAAATGGCCTGAAGTTGTGTCAGGGGATGTTTAGGTTGGGTATCAGGAAAAAGTTCATCCCCAAGAGGGTGGTTGGGCACTGGAACTTCTCCCCAAGGAAGTGGTCACAGCACCAGCCTGACAGAGTTCAAGAAGAGTTTGAGCAATGCTTTCAAGTGTATGGAGTGACTCTTGGGCGTGTCCCATATAAGGCCAGGAGTTGGACTTTGATGGTCCTTGTGGGTCCCTTCCAACTCAGGACCTTCTATGATTCTGTGATTCTTTCTGAATATCAAGAAGTATCTATAAATATTTGATAGAATAAGGGGTAAGTCCTGGTCACTGATGTCCACAATTCATTTTTTAAGTCGTCGCAGACGTAAATTCCCTTCTTTTATGGGGATCTTGGCAAAAATGGGACCATTGCCTCTGGCTGTAGAATATAACAATATAGTGCATTTTCAGCTCCCAGTAATGACTGCAGTGAGCAGCAGCCCAGTCTCTGGAGAATGTAGAATTATCATATTTTAGCCAGAGATATTGAAGACATGCCTTTTGGCTCCATAGAGAATCAAGATCTATGTTCCTTTGTGCAAATGGGTCAGTGAGGTATCTGAATAAGCAAGGAACTTAAAACTCACATTGCAGTACAATGCCAAGCGTAGATTGTTTCCTTTAAGAGTTTTTACCTTTCCTCTGGAATACTTCCAGACACTTTGAAAACTCAAGGTTTATTTCAATATTAAGGTTCACAGCTATATATTGACTCAGATGTCAGAATTTCCATTAAATGCTTCAGTGACTGATTGTCAGGGATAGGCATAGAAGAGAGTTCTTGTATCTCCTCTCTTACCCACTGAATGCCACCTCCATCCTTAACATTAGGTGATTGTGGTTAACCTGCAAGTCAGACTGTAAAGAAAGCAATTATATAAGAACACGCTCCTTTGGCAAATTGCAAAGGAAGGTACATAACTACAAGATGGTAACTGTTTATATCTTGGTAGAGCACAGAATGAATTGGAAATGGTTAACCACAAAGACTTCTTGCTTCAAAGTTGTTGCAGGAATAACATTTTCCCCTCCAGTGTTTGTACTATGGAAATAACTACGTGACATTAAAGTAGTACTAGTAATTAAAAAAAACTTGGCTAGACTGCTTCATAGTATATTTAAAAAAAAAATAATAATCTGTGCACATTCACTATCAATTTCATCCCAGTGGCATTACTTAGCATAGTTAGTATTAAGATTTGAAGCTATTTTGCATAAACAGGATGACAGCTCAACACAGCTGGGGGTGTTTTTATTGCCAGTTTAAGTGGTGTTAAATTAGTGAGTATTTAAGTGATACTAAAACAATTTAGGGTCCAATCCACAAAACTCTTGGCTCCAGAATATTGAAATATGAATGAAAACCTCAGTTTTAGTCCTCTGTTCAACACACTGCTTTGCAACAGGCAATCACTTTCAGTTTAAGCATATTACTGCCTTTTTGAGAGCTATTCCATCTCCCTAGGAGTGCAGTCTCAAGTATGTGGTCTCTTCAGTGGGGGATGCACAATCTGGTTGAAAAGCATTCTGCAAGATTAACAACACTAACTCATAATCATATCAGTAATAATTAATGAAATGATTCATTCAGGGCTTTCAGCACACAAAATATACCTACTGAAGTTGTCAATGATTACTACAAGGAAACAAAAAGCTTCAACTCTAAATTTGCTTCCTTCCTTAAAAACAATTGCTGTACACTTACCTACTAGCAAATATATTATGTCTTTGGTGTTTTTTTCCCCAGCATAAGGGAAGAATAATTCAGAAGGCCTGGTTTCATATACCTATTGTGTCTGCTGTTGAGGTGACAGCATGCTGCAGCACCAGGAGAGCTGGGCACTTTACTTGTAGAGCTGTGTGTTGTGCCTTCCAGGGGCTCATGCATTTTTGGTTTAGTGAAGCAAGCACAGGGAGTTAATGGTGCTATCATCTGTGAAGGCAGCTGTTTTGCCCACCCTCTGTGCTAGAGGAAATGTGCTGCATGATTTTTTTTTTTTTTTCTTACAAATGGTTTAGAGTGAGAAGAAGTAAAGGAAAGATTTGGAGGATCAGAGTGAGATGAAAGTTTTACAGTTGGACCTACTGGTTTTTCCCTTTATTTTATTTTTCCCCCCTCCATGTTTGAACATATAATGTAGCCACCAAATTTTTCATTAGTCATTTCATTCTGGTAACATATACATTTGAAGATTTTATTGGTGTATTTTAGAAACTATTTATTCTTCAGTTATTGTTTTATTTACATACCTAATGGCTTGATTGATGTGCCAGCATCCCCCGGGCAGCAGAAGCCTCATTTCTGTTTTTTTCAAAAGAAGCCAATTGCTAACAGACAGGAGTTTCACAAGCACACTAAGTCAGATATTCCTTATTGTTCTGTGTTTTTAATAAGTTCCTGTTGGCCCACATAGAGTACTTGTCACTGCCTATCTGTTGAAACAGAATCCCACACCAGGCAGTTGTGAATTATGGCAGTCTCTGTACAAATAAAATGCTGCAAAACACCGTGGAATGCAAGCAGTGTTTTTCACTGGCCTGGATGCTCAGAGGATGTTGCTCTTTTAGGCAGCACGTTCCCAAAAGTAGCAGCACTGTTACATAAGAATGGGAATTATTACAATCCCATCTGGTATTGCTTATTTAAAATGAGAAATGGGTAGGCACAGTGGACTAAAGTGTGACTTACTAAAATGGAGACTTCACATTGCCTGCTGCTTCTGTGTATCTAGCTCATTTTAATTTTGAGATGCTTGTTCCCTTCTAAAAGGGGCAGCAATCACTGGGAGCAGGGAGCATCAGGCAGATAGGAGCAGGTGCTTGCATTCAGTATCACATGGTCTTTCTTCGCTCCTCCACCCTTCACTGCTATTACAACTTTTTACCTTTTTATTTTAACATTACCTTATTTCTTCTCCTGTCACCTTCTGGAGACATATTTCAAAACAGGAAGGCTTTGTAAAACCTTTGTAAAACCTTGTATATGAGAAAATATTGAAGGTGAGGATTCTACTGGCCCCATTTCTTCCTTTGTTCCCCAGGCAGGCTGTTCCAGCTGGCTGCACACCTCTGGAGCTTTGCTTCTGACAACAGGAAGTACTAAAGCCAAATAAAGGGTTGTGGTGGAAAATCGGAGCAAATCGGCTGGATCATGGGGCTTTTGCTTTCCCTCAGAGAAGCCTGGGACTATTTTGCTGCTATTGCTGGGTTTTGATCCTTTAGGTGTTTTAAAAATAAAAGTAAGAAAGTATCATAATCCTCCGCAAAACAGGTCATAAGCCATTTCACAAAGGGATATAATTGGAAAGTTAAGTTACAGCAACAGAAAACGATAATGTTGAACAAGGAAGAGACCCTAGATCCCTACTGGGAGACTACTTGACTGTGCCTCCCTTGATTCAACACAATGGAAGAACGAACAGCAGCACAGCTGATGGTGTGCACCAAAGTGCACATTATTTGGTTCAGTTCAGATTCTAACCAGCTGGTCCCCTGCAAATCAGGGAATGCATTTCAGTGCTCACAAATCAACAACTGCTGCTCCTCATCAAACTGTCTCTGTAGCTGGTTTGGCACCTTGCTGTACAGACAGGTATCATATTATTAGTATGCGAATGAATATACTAATGATGAGGTAATGTTCCTATGGACGTATCTATGCTAGCAGATGTGTTCATACAAAACCTGTAATATCATTATGCAGCTGCTCAAATGGATGTTTTCTTTTTTTAACTTTTGGAATAATTGTACTTGAGAATCTCAGTTTTCATCAGAAATATTAAACACTTGCCTTATGGCTGTGGAGGATAATAATTGAAATGTGAGTAGAGCAGGGGTCTGAATCTGCAGTCTGCCTGACACATTGATCTGAGACTGAACTGCTTTTGTTGCTGTCACTATTATTTTATTTCAGAACATAACTGGTGGCTCTTTAATTGTTGATGTTATTCAGAGGCTCACTGATAGTTTAATAGAGCTACAAAGTAGGTAGTTAACTGTACTAGAAGGGGATGCTTGCTGGCTGACGCAGAATTCAATTTTTTTCCTCTGACATGAAAGTCACACAAAAATGATATCAACACCATAAACTGAATCACTGGTAATGAAGTCCTTTGCGGATTTCTAGAAATTGAGTGTGGCTCCAAAGCCTTCCTGAAGATGAAGAGCCCTGATATTGCCCTGTGGCTTCTTCTACCACAGCAGTACATGGCATATTTAAACTCAACTGTACACTCCAGAGTCACCAACAGATAGACATGCATTAATAGAAGTGAGCATTAAAAGAGTAATAATGTGACACAGCAGCTATTTCACTGATAGTACAGCACCTGCAAGAAAGGCTCCAAGGATGAAATAGAAACAGAAGGGATATTCTCAGGGTTCTTGTCAAATAATTCACATTCATATACAAATACATGGCAAAAGTCCTCTGAGTATGCCCATATTCATACAAAAGAGCTCTGAAGCCTTAACAATGCACAGCCGGAGTGCCAGGTAGTTACTAGAGAGTTTTCCCTCCAAATTGCCTGCCTTACCAGCATTTAGTAAGCATGACGCCTTCTCAGAAATGGTATCAAAACAAAGATCTAAACATGATTCAATGAAAAACTTGGGAAGCAAAAGGTTTTATGTCATAAATAGCTATATTGGTAATTTTGTATGTAAGGTTTGCTTTTTGGCAGGTCAAATAAAATAAGCTAGAAGACATCAAATATAGAATTTGAAGGTTTGAAGACCCATAAATTGCAATTTGATATTAGTTTTGTACCTGGAGTATTTAATAGAGTAATTTAATGGATTTTTGAAGGATTATATGGTAATTATACTGCAATGAATGGTGACTTAGTCTAGATTGTGAATGATGCCAAATAAGAAACCTTATTTCCTTATAAAGATAATGGAAATCTCTGAATTTTAAAAAGCCTAAAAATTGTCCTAGCAGCCATTATAGCTATTAAATATACAAGAAAAACAGACAATGCAATTGCTAATTCAAATTAAATAAAAGCTCCATTCACAGTAAAGAGTGCATCTACACAAGTTTTGAGTTCAGATTAAATTCTTTTCACACATGTTGAAAGTCAACAGGCCCTCACGGGACCTGATGGGAAACTACTTCACCTGGAGTTTGAAAGACATTTACAATAGCCATTTTGAAATTATTAAGACTTAACTAATTAGTTTCCTGTCAGTATGTCATCAGAAAAAAAAAATATATGCAGGACAGTCTTGGTTACCACAACCAAATCCTGCTGCAGCTTACAGCTCCATTGAAAGAGATCCTGAAGTCCTCCACCTTGCTACACTGACTACTGCACCATCCCTCACCCACCTGCTCTGTCCCAGGCTATCACCCATACAAGGGCTGCTTCTTCAGGAATTTCTCAAGGCACTTACACCTTTCTTCTTGAGCTTTTATGACAGCTGTGTGAGGCAGTTCACAATTAGGCCCCAGAAGAGCTTTTCCTGCAGCAGAGACAGCTGTATTTGCATGTGGATCAGCAAACAAGGTAATAAAATCTGCGCTCAGACTGAAAGAAGGAAGAACAACAACAAAAAAAGACCCTACTTGTAACTTTATCAGCTTTTGTCTAAATACAATAGCATTACACACAAGTAATGTAATTATATAAACTATAGTTAATTCAAAGACTTCACTCCCCTACAAAGCCATATGAAAATATATTCATGTTCCACCATGGTACATAATGTGCTGAAACTACAGAAATGTGTGGCTGAACTTACAGCTTTCAGAAAGAAAACCTTTTAAATGCCAGCTTGACAAACAGCGTGCACATGGCGGCACTCAATACATTCGGGAATACAGACCTGTTTCCAGGATCCTGAGAGACTGGTTTCAGAGGAAGCACTGAGTGTGCGCTGACTCCAGCATCACCACTGCCACAGAGTCCAGCTAGTACCAGCTGAATTTAACAAATTGCACTGTACTGAGTCATGCCGGTCCTGTGCTGTGACAGGGACACGGCTGTGGAGAGCACTGACTAAGGAAATGAGCCAGCAGCGCATCAGATGCTACACTCACCTGCCACCTGTTTCAAAGATGAATATTGTCAGAGATGAATTTGAGTAACAAAAAGGCATGTGTGTGTGTGTCAAGCAATGGTTGGGATATATCTCTGAATATCATCCTACTGGTATGGGAATATATATATTTCCATTGCTTTGGATGGGAAGCAAGGCCATGAATTGGCCAGCTGAGCCTCTAAGTATGTCCCATATGAAACAGACATTTCCAGAAACTAGAACAGACTCAGGTGTGCTAATTGTTCATGCTATTAATAACAGTTGTTTCTTTTTTCCAGCCACCTGAGTACTTATTAAACATTGCAATCACTGCTAAACCTGTTTATGGGCAATAGTTTTATCAAAGTGATCAAATGGTTAGAGAATAGATCCAGGAGCAGAAAAAGGGCATTGTGGTGAATGACAAGTAGAGACTGTTCCAGTAGCTTGCAAATTTGGCAAAGCAGTAGTGGGTCCTTCTCTCTTGAAGGTCAGTTAAAAGCTGTACTGTAAACATAATTTTCCATATAACAGTGCCACACAATGTCCAAAGCAGTCCCTTAATACAAAATATCAATTTGATTTTTCTCAGGAGATTAGCTCTTCCTTTGCAATGCAAATATTTTCAAGTGTACTAAACACATTCTAGCACCTCAGTATGGGGACTAAACTATTTGCATGCAAAATTACCCAAAGTAGGCAGACTGGCAGAGGCTTATGCTTCTGCCATATGTGCTGAAGAATTTGAGCCAGGAAACTAGTAGTATCTGGATACTATTTACAATTTAAATTTGACTTTATATTATTATTCAAAGAGAAAAAATAAAAAATCACCATTAAAATTAATGCTATATGTAATGCTAAGTTTACCCCAATGTCTTCTGATTACAATTTTCCAGTTAAAAACTTGATCCAGGAAGTGCAGAGAATTTTCTCATTACAATGGTGTCTTTTTTTTTGTCCCAGTGCTTCTACATTTTAGATACTTTTTTAAAAATCTGCAGGCTGTACCCCTCACATTTCTCTTAGACATTAGTTTATGTGTCACTTCACATTTTCTCCCACACACTTGTGTGTAGGAGGCTGCCACTGAACTTTGTAGTACGTCAGAGTAAAAACTTTTTTTTCTTGCCTGGTAGAGATTCAGGCCCTACCACAGCTTTTGCTTGCATCACAATCAAGTTGGGAGAAGCTCTGTGGATTTTGGATGAGTTGCTGTGGTTTTGCATTGACAAAATGAAAAAAAAGTTAGACTGGCTGTAGTTAACAGCGAAATACCAGAATGTGGAAAAAGCACAGCTCTTGTGCTTCAAGAGTTCATACAAACACCATTTTCTGGAAACAATTATTAGCACAACCTGGGACAGGGGATGGAGGGAGGGGATTTTGCCTGCCAATCCAGTTATGCTTATACTCTTGCTAGACCTTTGCCTGCAGCAGCATTGACACTCTGAAATGGAGCTGCGCTCAGTGGTGTGAGTATCACCTGTTGAGGGAGCCTGGGCTGCGTGACTGCACTGTGCTGCCTGTCCTACCCACTTGAAGTGGCAGGGATAACTGGAATGAAGTCAGCTTTGTGCTTAACGTAGGTGTCTAAATTGTAAGTCTTGGTTATAATTCATTTGGCTTGAAGTACCATCTCCCCAAGGGGCTGGGTGTTCAACAACATGTTCCCCTTGCATCAGTGCAAGGTGATAGCTCTGTAAGTATCTTTAGGTAGATATATCCTTTTCCTTTGAAAAAAATTTAGTAGGAAGAAATATCTCACCTTTTTCTTTCTTTTACATTCAAAGGAAATCCAAAGAGCTAAAAGTGATTAGTAAGATCAACCCAAAATTTAAGGAATGAAACTTCAAAATCAATCTCAACACTAAAAGCAAAACAATTTCCAGACAAAACTGTCAAATTTCTTTCTTCCTTGTTTTTGTCCATGTTTTACAGTAACTGAGTTGAACAGAGTGGTTAGCAAATCTGCAGATTGACTGGCGAAGCAGAGCTATTAACACAAGGCTTTTTTCCTCCTTTGGAGCAGCAGAGAAGCCCCTCACCCTTCTCACACTTACCTTCACCACCAATTCAGTGGAGTACTCCATGCTGAAAGCTGTCTTCAGCCAAAACAAAATCAATTCTGTATATCTCCTTCTACCTGATGTCTGAAACCAAATCTAACATTCACTGGACTCTTGAAAGAAATACAAGAGTAAATGCTTGCTCTAGTTCCAATATCCCAAGTTAGCAGATATTCTTCCCAAACAGAAAAGTGGGAATACTAGTGTGGCATCGTCCTAATGAAATTTGGATAAAAAGACAAAATTGTTGCCTGACACAAATTTGACACAGCTTCTGTGGCCCCTTGGCTATGTTGAAGTGAATAAAGATTATTTTTTATTGCTACTATTATTATTGCTGGTTTCCAAGACAAAGCTGATCAAGTTTGGTCTCACCACACCCCTGGCATCAAAGTATGCTTATATGTTTCTCCAGTGTATACTAATATTTCTCACAAATGCTTATCCCCATGCCTCTTTTCCTTTTAAATGGTTACAATGTGTCACCTATCCAAACAAACAAACAAAACCACATTTTCAGGTTTGATTCTGTTGTCCTTCAAATCGTCACATTTCATGTGTTTTCAGTCTCAGAAAAGCTGAACAAATGCCTCAGTGCATGAAATCTTCCCTGAGACTATTTCGCTGTAAGAGTATGTCTGTTCTACTGACTTTCCAAAACCATTCCACAAAAGTACTCAAAATTTGTGGTTGTGTAGAAAGTTAATTGGAAATTCTCCACGTTACATGTCTACCCTTGTGTACTAATAGCAGTGCAGTTTAAGCACTGGTTTGATTTCAAGCGCCGAACTAATGAAGTGGCAGCGCCAGCCGAGACGGATCTCTACTGAAAGGCATGCCGACATCTCCCTCTGCTGCCGGCACGGCGGTGCAGCGGCAGGGCGAGCCTGGAGGGGTAATTTGGGAGCTCGTCCCCGCGACCCCTGAGCGCAGCTGGCACTTGGGCTGCGCTCCCACTGTGGGAACAAACCCATTAAATGCAGGAGCTTCCCTTTTGCACCTTTCATATATGTTTTTTGCTAGAACCGTGCGTTGCTGCACTCCCCATGCACGTGGGAATGAACTCTTTGACGTGTTTTTCCTTCTTCTAGAACAAAATCAACATGCAGGCACTTCCTTACGCCGTGCAGATCTGGAAGGTCTCTTGTACCAGATTTCCTCTCCTCAATTGCACAGAAAATCAAATCTCCATTGAAAAGCCTCTATGAAACTTTTAGAAGACTGTTTGGCAACTTTAAAATAGAGATATGGGAATATAAAGTCAACTTTTGCATGCATAATCACAGGAAAAGTATTCTTGAAAATTAGGAACAGAGTCCAATTTGTGGCTGGCTTTTGAACAAATGTGCAAGCAAGATGTGCAAAGTGTCCCTGCCACACAGACATTTTCTCATTAGGAGAAATTAGGAGAACTGTGACAGCAGTCAATGCACTGGGGAGGGGGTGGCTATGGAGTCACAGTTCCACCCTCCAGCAAAAAGGAGTGACCTACAGAGCAAGTGATGCCGGCTTTCTCCTGCAAAGAGTTCTGTGTCATTGCAGGAGTGCAGCCTCCAGAAGGGCACCTCCAGAAGTGGTCTCGGCTCTGACATTTTACCTCTTTTGAGTATGAGGTGAGACTCAATTTAGTTTCCAAAGAGTATGACTCTTCTGTTGGAGTCATTGCTTTTTGTTTCTGTCTCTGCGATTAAGTTTCCCTTCTTTATCTAAATCCATGCAAACCTGTCAACCCCATCACCCATCTCTGCTTAGAATTGCTATCCTTTGAGCACCTGAAATAACATATGACAGACCTATCCAGTCTCACTCATTTGAAGTGAGCTGTCTCCTTTTACTTTTGGCTTCATTTTCATGCAGTCGTAAAGATTCACAGCATATATCAATGGAAAATGTAATATAACACTCAGAAGTTTTCAAATCTCACTCATTCAAATGAGTGTGACTTGACAAGTCTGATGTGATAAAATAATGCAAAGGGGTTTAAAGATTTCACTTAAATGCACAATGAAATTAAACCTTTTTTCTTTTCTTTTTTTTTTTTTTTCCCTGTTTTTTAAAACTTTAGAAATGAATTCTAAAAGGCTGGATCAAGCTGATAGAGAAGAGGAAGACTCCTAAGGTAAAGTCTGTCATTTTTCACCTCCAAATAAGAGTGTTTTGCAGTCACCCTCATACCGGCAGAGTTTTGCAAGGGGAGATGGAAAGTGGGATTGATGTAGGCAATTGCAGACATGAAAGACTAAGGAATTGTATACAATAGAGTCAGGTATTTGGAATACAGAATGAAGTTGAAAAGAAAAAACTATAAATTAACAAAGAATTTTTCTGTACCATACCTTAGCTACCACACTGTAAACAGAGGCAAGAAGAGAGAGGAGAGAACAAAAACAATGTAAGCTGGTAAAAAGAAATCACCCATCTACATACGGATGGGTGCTCCAGCTGGTATTCAACAGTTGGCTGATTAGATGTTAGGGTAGGGAGTAACCTTTTAAAATGGAAAAAAACATCTACACATATTGAAAAAGCAGATGTTTTACAGGTGCTGGTGAGTACAAGTCATCATAGGTATTGAAGACATAAAAAAAATACCAAATTTGGGTAGCTAAGTATAGGATTCTCTATTTCAGATTAATACATGAATAGTTGTGGATGAGTCTTTAGAAGAGCTGGAATCACACACATCCTGCTGAGGCTGGTAGGACCAGAAAGCTAACATCTTATTTGAAACTTTTCTTATTTCTTTAGACACACAAATCCAGCTTCTTAATTTTATGGACCCTATTTTAAAGACCAGCCTGAGATGTTCTAAGTGCAGTGAGATCTAATAAAGAACACTGCACTTCTTGTGACCTATAACTCCCTAGTGAAGTGAGACTTGATTGGAAAGGCATATATGTACACATCCTGTTTACTTTGGGGGCTCCAGCTACAGCGGATGGAAAAAATCTCTTCTAGGTTACCCTTTCTTCAGCTTCCGCTAAAGCATATATTACTTCCTGCTCTCAAAAGGAATAAATTAGTCTAAACGGGCTATTGTTTTAACCCATCACATGGCAATCCTTGTCTTCCTACAATTCCTCTCAGTACTAGAATTGAAGTGCTTGTCTTATTGTTGAACTACTTGTGCATCAAGAACTTTAAATTCTTGGTCATTTAAAGCCACTCCGAGTCTCTCAGTGTCAAAAAGCAAGCATGCCATTGCACTGTGAAGGATTTGACACTGCTCAGCATCATGTAACTGACATGTAATATGTTGGATCTCCTTTAGACAGACAAAATATAAGGAGAAGGTGGAAGAAAGCCCTACAAAGTGGTGACAGACAAAGCAAAGGAGGCACAGGCACAGACACAGGCTGTTCCACCAGACTGGGCAAATAGAAATGGGTTTTATTCCTTCTTCAGAAACCAGTAAGTAGAGTTCATCTCCACTCTAAGTTTCCACAGGCTTCCACAGTACTTCCAGCTGGAAGGGACCTTGACAGTCTCCAATCCAAACCCCTGCTCCAAGAGAGATCAATGTTGAATTCAGGGAAGGTTGCTTAAGACATTGTCCAGCTGGGTCTTGAAAATCTCCAGTGGTCAAGATGGCACAACCTCTCTAGGCAATATTTTCTACTGCTTAATTATCCTTACAGTGAAATTTTATTTCCCAATACCCAGTGAGAATTGACAATGTTTATGAACATTGTGTCTTATCAGCCATCTGAATGCCTTAGAAAATAGTACAGTTGCAACTCGGTCCCCTCCCCTTGGTGTCTGGGCTTGTGGAGTTCTTCTGAATCCATCCCTCCTCTGAGACAAACTAGCCCCAGCCCCACAGCCTCTCCTTGCACAGCAAGGAATCCAGCCCCACCATCTTGACTGGCACCTCTGACCTTGCTTGAAGTTCTTTGGATCTAGTTTCTTGCCCTTTTTGAGGATGACTGCAAGATTTTCCTTTCTCCTGCGATCAGGAGATTTTTACAGAAACTTTTGAGGATGAAACATCCTTAGATACTTCCTACTGGGGACTTGCAGGGGTCAAGATTACTCCAGAGTCATAGAGCTATTTATGCTGGAAAACATTCTTAAAAATATTGTGTCCAACCATAAACCTAGCACTGCCAAGTCTGCCACTAAACCAGGTCAATAAACACCACATCTGCATAGTTTTTGAACACTTTCAGGGATGATGGTTCCACCACTGCCCTTGGCAGTCAGTTCCAGCACCTCACCACCCTTTTCATGACTAAATTTTTCCTAATTTCCAATGTAAACCCCCTGTGGTGCAACTTGAGGCCATTTAGTCTTTTCCTTTCACTTGCTGCATGGGAGAAGACACCAACCCCCACCTGGCTACAGTCTGCTTTCAGATAGTTGTGGAGGGAAATTCGGTCCCCCTTGAGCTGCTTCCTTCTCTACAGGCTAAACAGCCCCAGCTCCTGCAGCGGCTCCTCACTTGTGCTCCAGACTCTTCACCATGTTCATTTCCTTTTCTGGACTCACTCCAACACTTTACTGTCCTTCTTGTCATGAAGGGTCCAAAACTGAATATAGGATCAAGCCTCACCAGTGCGGAGTACAGGGCAATGATCCCTGCCCTGGTCCTGCTGGCCACACTGGTGCTGGTACAGGCCAGGTTGCCATTGGCCTTCTTGGCCACCTGGGCACTGCTGGCTCATGTCCAGCTGCTGTCAGCAGCACCCCCAGCTCCTTTTCCAGGAAACTTTCCAGCAACTCTACCCCTAGCCAGTGGTGCTGCCTGGGGTTGCTGTGACCCAAGGGCAGGACCCAGTACTTTGCTTATTTAACCTCCCATCATTTGCCTCAGCCCAGTTATTCAGCCTGTCCAGATCCCTCTGCAGAGACTTCCTAACCGGCAGCACATCAACACTCCAACCCAACACGGTGTTGTCTGTGAACTGACTGAGGGTACACTCAGTTCCCTCATCCAGTCATTGATAAAGATGTTAAACTGAGCTGGCCCCAGTGCTGAGCCCTGAGGGACACCACAGGTGACCAGCTGCCTGCTGGATGTAACTCCATTCACCACCACTCTTCAGGCACAACTATCTGGATTTCTTTTCCCAAAACAAAGTACAATTGTCCAAGCCATCAGTAACCAGTTCCTCCATAAGAATGCCAGGAGACAATGTCAAAGTTTTTACCAAAGTCCAGGTAGACGACATCCACAACCCTTCCCTCATCTAACAAGTGGGTTGCTCTGTCACAGAAGGAGATCGGGTTGGTCAAGCAGGACCTGCTTTTCAAAAAGTCATGCTGGCTGGGCCTGATTGCCTGGTTGTTCTACATCTACCATTTGATGACACTCCAGATGGTCGGTTCCATGACATACTGCAGCACCAAGGGCAGGACTGCAGTTCTGTGGATCCTCTTTGTGGCCCTCCTTATAGATGGGCATCATGATGGCTAACCTGCTGTAAACTGGGGCCTTCCCAGTTAGTCAGGGATGCTGAGAAATGATTGAAAGTGGCTCAGTAAGCACTTTTGACAGCAGCCTCAGTACCCTTGCATGCACCCCATCCAGCTCCATTGACTTATATGTGTAAGGGGTGCAACAGGGCCGCTGACCATTTCTCCTCGGATTAAGGAGGCTTCATCCTGCTCCCACCTCTGTCTTCCAGCTCTGTGAGCTGGGTACAATTAGAAGAGTTGCCCTTACCATAAAAGACTGAGGCAAAGAAGGCATTCAGTACCTCAGCCTTTTCCTAATCCCTTGTCACTGTTTCCCAATACCACCAAATTTTACTGTGAATTTAGTTAAGGAAACATGTTTTTATGTCTTTTACCACAATAGCCAAACTAAGTTCAGAATTAGTGCTCATCCACTGCTGGTAGCAGATCTCTTCCTGGGGTCTCTGGCAGGGGAGACATGGATTGTTGTTTCCATGAAGGCCAAGGAAATGAACACAGGTTATTTCAGCCTTTGATATGCCCACTATCACTAATTCAAGTGTTTCATTTAGCTTCATGATGACATATTTGTTTTATATTCTTTATATTCACCTGTGCTGATAGAAATTTGTCTTTTTGCCCTTGGTGTCCTTTGGCAATTTCAGTCTTAGCTGAACTTTGGCTTTTCCAACAACATTCGGCATGAGTATAAATTGTTTCTATGGTCTTCCCTTGCTGCCTGTCCTCACATTTCCACCTAAAAAGATCATTTGCAGTGGACCCCAGCCATGTGTTCCCATTTATTCAAGATGATCTTGGGATAGATTGACTACCTTCCTGAAAATCTAGATGACTTGGAGTTTAGAGAAGATTGCCTCTGTAGACTTTCCAGTTTTCTATATTTCAGTTGCAGTAGTTCCCCAATGGTTTCATCATTCAGAAAAAAACCTTGCCTAGAGTCAGCAGCAGTTGTCACAGCCATGTGGCATTTGAGTTGTTCTTCATGTACTGCTATGTTATTTATTGCTGCACAACAAATCCATAATGCTTGCAATACTAAAATATATCACACTTTCCTGTCTTTGTGACTAGCCCTTGAATTGCTAATCTTTCTTTGTATGTCCTTCAAGATTTGGTTGGGTGTTGCTCTGATGTTGCTGTGGAGGTCTGGGCTATGTTACAGTTTTAAAGCTGTGTTCCTCAAGGGAGATCCTGAGCAGTGGTATTTCTCCCTTGGTAGTGGTGTGTTTCTAGTAGATATAAAACCTGTCATGAATCTGTTGTATATGGGAGTGACTGTTAACCTGGAAGACTTATCTGAAAGGAACTCTTGAAGACTCTTACACAAATGGGAATTTGTGGACTTGCCACAGCTGAAGTAGATAAGAGGAAGAGGACTTCCCCTGTGTGATAATCATAAATGCTGATGGGAGAATAAAAACCATTAAAAACCAGCTCTGAGCCCATCAAAGGACACTTGTGTGAGTAAAGGCAAATCTGGAAGGAGAGGAGGTAATACAGCCCCATGTGATAATTTACAAGGTGGTGTACCTTTCAGTCTTTGGAAAATGCTCAAAACACAGCCTCAGGTTGCACAGAAAATGAAATTGTTAATCTAATTCTGAACCAACCTCCATGTGAAGAATAGCCAACTCACCAGCTATCACACTTGATCAGCAGTCTGTACTAGAAGGCCCCAAGAGACATCCACAGTTTGAAGAGTTGATATACCTATGAAGTGAAGAATGATTTTGCACGTGTGTGTGCATTTGTAGGTGTGTTTCAAGGAATTTGTACTCATAAGGTACTTTTTGCAACATTAGGTTCAATCTTTAAGACTTTTCTTTTACTTTAATTTAAACTAAAAATTGCAGAGAACAGGTATGATTTGTTTTATTTTGTTCCAGTCCTGCAGCTTGTATAATTTCCACACTTTCATTTATGGATATGTCATGTTGTTTGTGAACTGAAAGAGGGCACACTCTTATGACTGCCAGATATTTTTCTTGTTTATTGTAACGTGTCCTTTCATGGCATATGTTCGCAATTTATTTTTTTCCTTTAGCACCATTAAGTGACATTTTTTTACCATGAGAAATAAAAATCCTAACATGTCCTGTTCCTCACCTATCTACATCAAGTTAATTTTTATTACTCCTTTGTATTGACTACATTACTGTTGTTTTCCATTAAGCCAAAATTTCATCATATTTCTACAAGTTCTTTCCTCAAGGTTACTGCTACAAAATCTCTAACTAATTCCTCCTAGATCTCATTTTTCTAGGCTCTTTTCAGATGTATGTCTTTTCTGAAGATCCGTAAGCAGCTCAGGGTATGTTTGATATGAAAGCCAGTTCCTCTCACATACTCTTCTACTGACCCTACAAATTAATTTTTTCTGACTTCCTTTCCAGAACTTTTATTGCTTCTGAGCATAGCTTTTGCTTCACTGCTAAGCCCTTTCTTCTACTATTTTAGAAGCCTTTGCATTTTGTGCATGATCTCTCATTTAGTAGACCCTATTCCCGATTTTTAAGGGAATGGAGGATGAACACTATTTTCTTCTGGTTTAGTACAGTTCCTCAAGCATCCACCTTGGAGCCTTACAGTATATTCAGTTTGTAGTGGGTAAAAACAATGTGTACTAAGGTTTGCAGTTTGCCTACATATTGAGATGAACAAATATTATTACACCAATGAGGGAAGGACAAACTGAGGCATGGAGAGGTGCTGCAACTGAGTGTGGCTATATATGGAATAAACTCAATATGAAGCACAGAAGAGTGATAATAATTATTAATTACATAATTTTTATTGGTTTAGTTGCTGTAAGTATATTTCCAGCCACTGAAATCATAAGGTGTGGATCTTGATTTTCACTATAGCACAAAGAATACACTCAATCAATATAGGGTTCTGACTGGAAACCCATTGTTATTTAAATAAAAGCAGAACAACCTAAAGGCTACAGGTGGATAAAAAACAGGCATACCATTGCAAAGGCAGTCTGAGGCTTAACTAAGTAGCTTTCTGCTGTTCTGTGAGCACAAGGTGTAGGATTTTCTGCTGAGCGGAATAGCAGTCTGGGACTACCTGTTGAAGCCAAATGACATTAAATCAACTTTGTATCAATTCCCACTAAGCTTTACTTGTTCTGTTCTTCATGCTTGTCCTGCAGAGGTAGATGTAGTCCAAAAGCTAAGCAGCAATATTTTACAATGCCAAGTAACCTGTCAAAGCTTCCCAAAGTTGCTTTTTCTTTGAATTTTCCTGTTAGTCACAACTATTGACTGCATCATTGCCTGTGTTTCACTGGCTCTTTGCTCTTTGTATACTAAATTGAACTTTTAAATTTTAATATTACAAACTATATATTCTATCTGTCCTGTCAGCTTACAAAATGTGATTTAAACAAAATTAAAGCTTTTTTAAAGTCAGGTGAATGGGTAAGTACATGGTATGTCTCTTGATTTTAAGCTTTAGGTTTTTAATCATTCAGTCAGATGCAGTAGGTAGAATCTGGAGAAAAAAAACCAGTTACAGCCTGGTTTTCTAAAAAAAGTAGAGACAGAATTTATTAGTAAATTAGTACCAATAAGCATATGAATGAAGGAAAACAAATAATGATTAAAAAATGAAAGAGATGGAATAAAGAGTCCGCTTGGTCTTGGAAAGCACAAGAAAAGCCTTGGATCATATTTACTTGGGTTATGAGCTTTCTCTTGAGCCATGTGTAGGAAAGAAGGCATCAGAAGGACTACTTGTGGTGAAAAGTTTTTCTGCTGGAATTTTTCTTCCTCATTTTGGGATTGATACATAAAATTATCAGGGAAACAATCAGATTGTACTTCCTTTTTCAATTGTTCCACAAACTGAATTTGCCTGCTCAGAAGCAGGAGCCTACATGTCTTCTCTTAAGCCCTTCCCAAAGCCTCACATCATGGAAAGGTGTAAGGCTGTGTTGGACAAGAATTGTACCCACCACTTCAAACTATTTCTAGAGGTGCGGGATGTAGATCTGCTCATAGAGGATACCATGCTCCTTTCTGGCTGGATTCCCAGTATGGCTTATGAACATTCATCTCGCAGCCACCAGAAGTGGCTCTGCTCAGCTGTTCACCTCATGAGAGACTTCTCTGGTGTGCAGAGCACTCAGAGCACATCCTGCAGTCAGCACTAGCAATTAGGAGAGTCAGAGACAGGTCCCAGCCTCTGCAAAGCTTGAATGTTGGGATGGTTTCTTGGCATCAAGGTGAGGAGTCCTTTCCCATTCTGCCCTTAATGTGAGACACTTCCAAACCAGATGTGTGGTATGGCTTTGCTGGAGCCTGCATTGCAAGGGTGCCTGGGGTTAGGATGTGGTTTCTAATACAAAAATAAACTAATTAAATGCTACCATTCTGTTGCTCCAGAAAACTGGTACCCAACCTAACATAGGTGGCAAGCGTATTTCTCTAGAATTAGCAAAGTTATTTTTTGGCTCGGAGGTACAGTGTGAAGAAATTGATTCTTCCACTGTGTCCTGTGGATATAGGAGGAAGCTGATATCATTTGTCCCTTTCCCAGGCTTAAGCACTTTAAAAACAGCACAGGTGTAAAGAAGCTTGTTTGTTGTTAGGATGGTGCGGCCAACACCATTGCTCTTGCCGTTCGAAGAGTCTCACTTGCCAGTGCAAATCTGGTCACTTTGTTCCTCCTCAGAGTCCCCCTTTCTCTGCCTCCACCCATCCAATCTTCTCCTCCATATCCTCCTCCATTTTTTTTTGGTGATGACACTGGGCTGGACTGGCCAATCACTTCTTGCCACCCCTACAGAAACCTTGTCCAAAGTGAAACTCCGCTGCAGTAATTTAATCTGGAATTTCATAGAAGATTTCAGCAGTTCAATTGGATCATCTGCCTGCAGATGCCTACACACCCTCCTGCCAGCTTAGCAGAGCAAAGCTTAACCTCTTGGCTTCACATCCTAGTCTAGTTAACAAGGGATGTAGTTTCACCATGAATCAACTCAGAGCTGAAGGAAATGGCAGAAACCCATAGAAAATATCCAGTAGAATTGTTAAAGTTTATACTAAATGTGAACTATTAACATCATTATGTTTTTTATATTTCATTCTTCAAGCTGAAGATTTTTAACAGCAGGAAGAAAGAGCAAATTACTTTTTGTCCCCCAACAGCAGGGAACAGGTCACCTCCAGACTGTGTCTCAAGGTCTCTCACTACTCTCTTCCTTCAGCCTGGCATTACAATTCCCCTCCTTCTGCTTGAACACATATTAACTACAGCTTTCAGGAGAGACCATTTCTGTAACCATTCTGTCACTACCCCACAGAATTATTTGGGAAAGGACATAAGTATCCAACAGATTATAAAGACTAGTTTGGAAGCACCCACCCAAATCTCACACATTCATTTGACAGGACTTCTTCCCAAGAGGATTCTATATGCTTGCTGGGTGCTCCAATGCTCACAGCGTTTGTTCAGTCTAGGTGTTCATACCTCAAGCTAAAATAGATTAAGGAAAGCTTTTAAAATAAGTGTACAATTCACAAAATACAGCACTTTCTTCTCATGCCATAGCAACCCTACTGGTTGCACTTATGATTTACGTCAGCAGCTGAACGCATGGGCAGCTCTGCTTTTTAATTGTATTAGGTGCAGCACACAGGTTGTCAACTGCCCTGGGAGGTAGTGCACTGCTAAGAGTTTAATGTTTGCTCCTATATCTTCCCTTTTCTTTTTTCTTTTTTTTTTTTTTTTCCTTAGAAGATAAGTTTCCTACTCTTTCTTTTCTGGCTTCTTCACTAAGACACAGTCCTCAGAGTCTGACAATCTGTTGAGAACTTCCTGAAGTATTTATGGTGAGGGTGGGAGTAGAAAGCTTGTTCAAGTTCATGACCACTTTTTCTTGGAACTGATTGTCTGGGTTCTTCTCACCCACTTTAAAACTAGATTCAGTTTAAAATCCTGTTAGCTGAAACACTGTGTACAATACTACAGCTAAAATAATTATTCCAAAAAGTATCTTGGCAAAATGTGCACCCCATGTTCAGAAGATGCTTTGTTTAACACAGTTTATTTTGCATTAGAATTCTTGCCTCAAACTACCCTTGCTTTTTATCTTACAGGTTTGCATATGGACATGTGATGTAGATGAACATCTTCTTTAAAGGTCTGTTCTTTTTCTTTTCCTTTTCTTATCAATAAACTCTGAAATCCTGAAAACTTTTGTGTCCAACTTTGAAATTGATGATGTCAGGCCAAGTTCAAACTGAGCAATATGTGTGAGCATGTAATACTTTTAAGGACAATTTGCCAAGTCATGACCATCAAAGCTATGTTTTAGAGACTTAAAATGGAATTCTTGCCAAGGAAAACAACTGCATGAGCTTTTATTACTGTCTGTGCCTAAAGGAGGAATAATGATTCCATGGATCTTACCTCTAAGCTCTTCTAATCATCTTTACTTTGTTCGGTGCTGCCACAGGTTTTACACTGTGAAAATAGATGAGGCAGAGGTGGCATCTGCTTTTCAGACATAGAGCAGATCAGACTAATAAATTCTCTTTCAAAGAAGGATTCTCTCAAAAATGCAGAAGTTTGGTACGTGGAACAGCTCTGGTGATTCATTAGCTATTATTTTTTTTACACTATAATATGCAATATTTTTTCTGAACAGCATGTAGAAAACAGGCGTATTCCTGACTCACTGCTGGGTAACAACAGAGTTCTGCATTATATGAGAACCTCATTCCCACCCTGCCTACGTTACTCTTATACTTTTCAAAATTCACAGAACTGTATAGAATTCAGTTATTTAAACATGCAGTGGTTAAATTAACAAAATCTGATCACAAAAAGAGCAGACATAAATTTATATGCCCTCTTCCCACCAATACCTAAACAGATCTCAACATAATACATGCACTTTTAGTGAAAATTAGCATCTGTCAAAATGTCCAAAATGCAAGGAGCTTCTGAGAAAAGGCAATGAGGTGAAGAATCTGGGCATTTAATCCTGTGACAGGCTTGTTGCAAGGTGAAAGTCTGGGCACTGGGACTCCTGTATGGCCTACAGGACTTCTAACAGTTACTGAGGGGCTCCTTGGTGCCTCTGAGGGCTCCTGAGTGTGCAGTTCTTCTCTCAGGGTGAAAGAGTAGAGGATACCGTGGCTGAACCAAGGACTTTACAGCTCAGTCTGACATCGTTTCCTTCCAGAACAAAACTTGCATTTTTTTCAAAATTACTCTTCTGCCTAGATGTTTTCCTTCACGGAACATTTCAAATTTTCTACTCTGTGCTCCAATGCACAGTGCTTTTCCAGGGTGTTGAATTTTAGAACGGAAAAGAGGATTTCTGAATAGTGACATGCTAACTAGTGCCTTTGTAACGGTGTTGGCAGGAAAGCCAGGGAGTGAAGATACCTGGATCAAGTCTGAGTGGCAAAAAAAAACCAAGGAAGATTTCTTAATGGTATGCATGCTGTGCAAGCCTGTGCATACATGCAGTGTTTATTCTTTTGGTCTATCAAATAAACACCATCCTTGTATATTTAGTTCCACTCAAATTCATGCCCACCCTTCTTCTTCAGATAATATATAGGAACTGCACAAAATGTTAAAGTTCAGTGTTACTCAGAGAATAAAACAGTTCAAAGTCAACCACATGGGGTTGACAAATACAAAAGGAATTACAGCTATGTTCCTTGGTGTAGTTTTAAGGTAGATATGTGGTCACTCTCCCCAGTTTGAGTGGCCTAGATTCAAGCTGCCTCCCACCTGGGAGATACACTGCTGAGCCGTGACTCTAAGCCTTATCCCTCACCCCTCCTCTCTGATTTTACAAAACTGATATTGGTCCCCAGATTTCCAATCATGTAGTACAGCTTGAGCACCCTTGCCTGTCTCTGCATCCTCCCCTTTCTAATGAATGTATTCTGCAAAAAGACCTGCTGTTCTCCCTGCTGAGAGAGTCATTGCTCTGTGCTTTTTTTTCTCCTTCTAGAAACCTCCATTATCTGCAATGCAGTCCATTCTGCTGGAACCAGCTACTCCTTGCAAATGGATGAAGCAAAGATTTATTACCATCAGAACATGTAGAAATTAGAAAATGCACTAATGGAAACCATTAATGTCCTCCTCTCAACAATCAGATGAATGGTAGATCAATGCAATATATTAATATATTGGAAATGATTTAAGATGATATAAACATTAAGTCTCAGATATTAGATGTGAAGAAAGCAAGCAAGACAAGGACAACACTCTAATACTCTACTGTACCTATTAAAAAAACCCACCATATTTTAGGATTTATTTCCTGTCCACTATTTTGCTATCTTTAAAGAGATAATATTGAAAAACTGCCCTGTATCTTTCTATAATACCACCTAAATTTGATATGAAACAGTCTGTCTCCTTAAAAATCTAATTGCCTGTAACAATTAATGAATTATTTGTATTTTACAGGTTAAACAATAATAGAGTTTGTAGACAATAATTGTTACTTTTCTAATATCAATGACACTTTTGCTTCCAGCTTGTGTATAACACTATAAAAAGAAATTACTAGATATGATTGATACAACAGTTGCGGTACCGACATGCATTCTGCATAAACCTCAAAGGAGGAAAGAAAAAAAACTGTAAAGGAAAATAACTGCACAAGTACTTTATATTAACCTGGCATCATGCATAAACATAATACAATGTCTGTAAGTGAATGATTCTTAAGCTTTAGGGATTAACTGAATTTTTTATGTGGTCACATTTTTTGGAAAATATTAGAAGCCTAAGGATCCAACAAATTTTCCTTCTCAGCTAAAACTTTGCGAAGATCAGTCCATTCCCATTTTCAGGACTTAATCAAAATTCCTTAATAAATTCCTGTTGAATTGCTTTGTGTTGTTACTTGTGGGAGCATTTATGAAGGCCTGATGATGATTTGAACTACGACAAATCCCATAAATGAGAGGTCACAAAGGTTACATCATGGCACTTCAGTGAAGAAATGAAAACAAACCATAAATTATCTCCACCAGAAGGACAGCATGTTCAGCCAGATTTCACAGGCTTTGTCTTTCAATTGCTCACAGCTCATAGACACTCTATCACGTTGCTTGGTTTTAATCATGTGTAATAGGTCACTCAGATCAGGAGAATTCAGAACTCACATGTACATACTTAACATACCGAGCTGTGGCTGGGTGATGGGGGGAATGCTAACAGGGTGGATACAGAAAAATATGTTGCTGAATTTATTTTTTCAACTTGTGACTAGTAGAGAAAAATGTGGGGAAAAAAATCTATGGTTCACTTAATTTGGAATGAGGTTGTTGACAAAGAGTGGCCAAAATAATCTTGTCTTCTAGTATTTTTAGTGCATCCAGAAAAAAAAAATGAAGCTAGCAATTTTAGAAGCTGTCTCTTGTTATTCCTGCAGTTTAGAAGAAAACACAATGGGAAGGACTCTGTCTAAAGGACTCAATGTCACACCATTATAATGGATACTAATTTATTTCATAATAAGGTTGGACGCTATAAGTGCCTTCATTGCTGTTAAATCATATTCAGGATAGCTAAGTGTGCCATTAAAATCATGTATTACTGACAGAGGCAATATTTATTTAATTTAATTTTATGGCACATGTTTCAAGCAGGACAAGAAGAAATACAGTCTGACCTTCCCCATGGCCAGGAAGTTTATTAGCATTGTCAAAGAGACTCAGAATCAAACTGTAGCCATTAACACCAAACCTACTGGTATTATGGGATGTTTTATACTAAGAGAGGTTAGACAAAGAACAGAAAAGACTTGGAACTCTTCTGGTCCATGGAAAGCATGGTCATACCTAGAAGAGAGAGAACTCAAAAGGTGCAGCAGAGATTCTGGAATATGTGGGTCATGGTCTATTGAGGACCCTAAGTCTGGTTCAAGGAGGATGAATAAAAAACTTAGAAGATGAATTTTAAAAACCCGAAGAATGAAGAAAATATGTAGTGAAAAGAAGAGATGATAAGGTATACTGAATGTCTCAAGAGACTAAAATATTGCCTTCCATCTCCAGGTCTTTGGTTCAAATCCAAATTAAGGCAGTTGTGACAAAAATACATATTTCCATCAGATGTTGGCTTCTACAAATTGGAATGTGGTCCATGTCAGGGTGCTGTCAGACAGGTACCACAGCAGCCACCATTAACCAATCCATGCTGGCATGCTACCATAGAAGAATGCAAGATCCAAATGATTTGAAGAAAGAAAAAGCTTTTAGACATGAGAGTGGTTTCTCTTGTGGAGTTGGAGTAGCCTATCTGAACAGGTTTGGGAAAATTTGCAATGCTGCCTGTGCTTTTTACTCCCTGAACAGATGATTTTCAGGGCTGTCAAAATGCCATCTTCTGCAATGGTTAAAAAAAGACAAATCAAAGTGAATCACTGAATATAATCACGAAGGAATGGAGAGCTGAAGTTACATTGGAAATGAAATGAGCACAGCAGGACCTAACAAGGTAATCGTCTGTGTGCTGCTCTGACAGCAAGGAAAAAAAGGCACTGGACTACTCATACATGCTAGAGAACATGCAGAATGTGAAGATATGTGCTGTAAGATCGATCTGTGACAATTATGTGTGATCATAAGGAAACACTGACTTCATACTGTCAGTACCAGATGTCTAAGTATTTTACATATATTTGCTGCCTTCTTAAAAATGTTATTACTGGTTAATTTCAAAAAGTAAAGCAAGATTATCTAGTCCTGACCTGAATATTGTAGGCAAAAATTGGAGATGAAGGATTCTTACTGGCAGGAATGAGATCCAGAAGAAAAAACTATGGAACAACCAATTTAAAATCTGGAGATTAAAAAGGACCAGCCTACTAGCAATTCAGTCAAGATTTAAGTTACAGTCATGCAAGTTCAGAGCTTAAACTGTCTAAAAAAGACCTGTTGATGCAGGTTAGAGGAAGTGAAATAAAGTGTTGATTTTGTTTCACATCTTTACTTGGACATGTGAGGACAGATCTGTAAAGGTATGTAGGTACCTGAGGAATCTGATAAGGCCCTCCTCTCTGAAAACCCACAAGGGCCAAACCCACAGAAATTAATTAGATGTTGACACTCAATTAAGATTCTTTAATTTTACTAGAGATAGATGCCTAAATCGGAGGATCTGGGACTACGTGTCTATCAGCATTTGTGGCCACCTAAATATCTTGCAAAACCTGGATAATTTCTGCATGAGCATATCAATTTGCAGACCCAGTTCCTACTAACATCTCTGGAATTTGCTTTCTGGGAGCACAGAACTCCACATCATTATTTTTTTCCTTTTGTGTAGTACCAGAGTTAACTTCCCTCTCCAAGTTATTTCTCTATCTGCTTTCCCTCCTCTCTCTGTACACCTCTGTACATGCCATGGGGATGTGAGAGGGAGCAGAGTACAGTGCTGGTGGCTGGCAGCTCCTTGCCCACATAAGAGGACATGGGTTGTTCCTATACGACAAGCTGCACAGTGACGCTGAGGAAAAATGTCTTGGGAGAAGGGGCAGGAAGGGTCTTGGCAGAGCTTTCATGTTATCTGGGCTGGCCCCCAGAAACTTTGTGCTAGAGGGAGACAGAAAATTTGAGTTTCTCTCCACTCCTTCAGGTGCTTCCTTGGTAAAGAAGAACCTGCATCCTATCATTAAATATCTGAGCATTTTCCCTAAAATTGTTAGCAAAAGATCACAAAATAAGACAAAGCAACATGGGGCACTTAATCCAAATGAACAGCATAGTCTCACCAATTACATCTGCAGGTGACTTAGCACAAAAAAGGGGGCTTTTATGTTAATAGAATAAAGGATCCTTTCCATCATTTTTCTGTGATTTACACCATTAAAATACTAACAAAACTCCTCTTCTTTTTCCTTTGATGTATACTGTGTTTCTGAGGTTTACCATGTGCATTAAAAATAAGAAAAAGGCAGCCAAATTAAACTCATTATTAGCTCCACATTTTTTTCTTAAATGTTTGTGTGTTTAGGTTTATATAATTGCATGCTTATACCATGTGCACATGTCTGTACCTTTCACATTCTAGCAGAAAGAACTCCAATTCACTAAGTGCTACTGAGGTGTGTAAGTTATTTACCTTCTAGAAATGACCAGCTGGGCAAAAAACCTGACAAGAGTTGCTAGCTATGAAGTCAGGCCTTCTGAAAATGCTGTAGATGGAGAACCATAATTTTTTCATGCATATGCTCAGTCTTTACATCAAGGGCTGCTGTCAGCTCCCTCTGGCTTCTGCAAGCTGAACACCTCTGAATGATCTGTTTGCCTGTAGTTCCATCAGACACTGCAGAAGACCAGTCCAACACATACTGAACATTTCATGTATCTGTGTATCTTACACTTTAAAAGCTGATGCTAAGCCTTCCAATGCTCCAGGCAAATCATCAAATATCTGTTCTCCCCACAGGCACCCAGATAAAAATAGTCATGGATTACTTTGTTGATCCTGCTGTTTGGCTGCCTTGGAGATAAAACAGTTCCTGCAGATTCAGAAGTGATTTTGTTCTAAGCTGTGTTTAAACATAGGAGGTTTTCTTTGTTTGAGCAGAACAAGCAAAAGAGGAGTTAGAATAAAAATCAAGAGAGTATGAAAACCATGATGTCAACCCATATAGTGACACAATGCCTTAGGGAGTGGGAGACAAGCACCTTGAGGGACCAGTTGCTCACTCTGCTATAAGTCAAGGACACTTCTGCTTTTTGCATTACCTTGTAAGTCCCTAGAAAGTTTCTTCCATGTAAAAATTCAGCCTGCCTCACTGAATACAGCTGGAGCTTTATTTTGCAGTTTGCCTCTGCCACTGGACAAGCCCTGTAAAGTGCTGGCAGTTCATTCACTGAGGCAGGGTATTTCTGCTCTGTTGTATTAGACCACTTACTAGTCCAGGTGGCTTATGATGCTTACAAATTACAGTTCACAACTAACTATTGAAAACAGTATCGGAACAAAAAAATGAGACCTGCTTTCTTGCCCTACCCCTTCGTCATAAATCCCACCAGGCATTAAAAACACCCTAAAAGCAAGCAGCTCCTTATCTAGCTGAGGCCCTTGAATACAAAAACTAATATTTTTAAAACTCTTGTCTATATTAGCTATAATTGACTAAGGCTGCAAGGAAAGTAGCTAGACAGTGATTTACACTGAAATCATCATTTGTTTCAATATCTGAAAGAGATGCTGACTGAGAGATCATCTGGCTAATTTCTTACCTGTCAAATATAATATATTAATTTATTTTTAAGTACAGCATGGGTGCAGAACCTGGTATTTACTAAGCTGAACAACTGAGATCACTTTGTGGATCTGTGGAAAGCCCTGTTCCTCTAATTATGAATCTGCTCACCAGGAGGCAGTTGTTGGCTTTGTCTTACCTGCAAGTCTCAAAATGTGTGAGGTTTTTTGATGCATGCTGGTTCAGTACAGCTGGCACACAACAGATGGCACGAGGGAGTCCCTAGTCAGAGGATGCATATGTGCTCATCCTCAAAGTCCAATCCATGTTGTTATAAGCCAGGGAGTTGCCAGGCAGAGCCTATGAGCATGTCCGCAAGGTACCAAGAGAAACTAGAGTGCAGCCACTGACTAACTTTGCCTTTTTTGCCGTGGCATAGGGGATGCTGTAGTTTAATCGGCTCTGCTGACTCATTAGGGGTTTACTTTCAATTCTGCCATTGTTCACTGCAGCTAAAGGTATCAAAAGAACTAAGCACTGAGGGACAGCACAGTGTGCAGCTTTTAGCTCTTGGCTATTTTACAACATCTAGGAGCAAACCTCTGCAGGAAGCTGAAGGGTGAGAATTAAATTTGGAACATACTTTGCAGAAAAGGTAATTTGAGTTGCTTGCAAAGAACTACCTAAATAGAGGCATTTCCCGTTCAAAAAGAACCAAAGACATTCAAAACTTGAAATTTATGCAGAAACCCAGGTGACTGCATGTAACCAGGAAGCAGGTGCTAGTTTTAAGCAAACCTCAGGGCTTGTTTAATTGAAGCACATCTGGTCTTTAAAAGTCAGCCCAGGTGTTTGCATTTTAATTGCACAAATCTATCCTGCTGCCCCATGTTATACCCCGGAAAAGTCAGAAGTCAACTCTGAGATAGCTGTGCTATTAATACAGGTGTTGGTCATGAAATAACAAGTTCAGAACTACGGCGTTGCCTCTGTTTACTCCTGTGACTCTTTGTCATATTTAATTTCAGAAAGATACCCTTGTTAATTAATTTTCTACAGTTTTATGAGTTCCTTCGACTTTATAGTGTAGCAATACCAGCGGTGATCATCATTTGGCTTGGCAAAATGGATGTCATTGATTTTTAGAGACTGTAAAAATTCTTTGTCTGTGTTTTGATCACTTTGTGGACCAAGCTGGAAAATATGAGAGGTGAAAAACATCTTTAAATGCAAAATGTTTTGACAGCATAGAAGTGAAGGGTTGTGATTTATTTGCTGAAGATAATTAAACAGTCCAAAAAATAATGAAAGATAGATATATTAAATAAAATTCAGTGATGAGCAGTGATGCTGACAATGGAACTAAAATGTCTTGGATTAAGATAGAAATACTCACTAAACCTATCTGAACCATTACTAGGTACTTGGGAAGGAGAAGTGTCTGTCTAGAGAATCATTTGGACAAGAACAAAACAGGTATTAGTGGGGAATACAGGAATGCAAAAAATTGAAGACTAGAAATAAAAGGGAAGTTTGGTAGCTGTTTCAATCAGAAGGATACCTGCATGTTGCCAAAGATTAATGTCAGAACCTAGGGTAGTTTAAAAAAAAAAACCAACTAGTTTATGCATCAAAAAACCCTTCAACAAGGAGGTATTGATTTTCTGTGGATGCTTTAGTAAGGTGATGAGGGACTATGGAGTTTTAAATGATCTACAGAGTTGGCATAGCAATGTTAAGCTGCATTTTGAGAGTTTGAAATGGCTTTTTTTTTTTT
>VXAC01006153.1:303655-350303 GCA_013399225.1 Rhipidura dahli | reverse complement strand
AAAAAAAAAAAAAAGAGAGACTAGTGTTCCAAACCTTCACCTTTAGAAGAGCTCTGCAAAATTTAAATAAATTCTTCATATTAATTTTTTACTTCATTCTTGTTTATTGTGTTGCAATCACATTACTTGAAAATAATGTGGCCAAGGATAAGATGGTCCTTTATGTCTTTAGATTGTTTAACCAAGTTAAAGTGTGCTCAGTATGAACAGAGTTGTTTGCTGTCTTTGGAGACTTTTTAGGAAAGAGTACTTAATTATCAGGCTGCTTGTAAACTTTGCTGTTAAGCTTTCTGTGTCTTGGAGAATAGTATATTATTTTATGTGCCTCAAAACTCAGCAGGTAAGAAATTAGATACCGCACTGACAAATGCTGTTCCTTCACACAGTTACAATAGTAAGGCATGGCACTAAGAGCCATTTCTTTTTTCTCTTTTTACTCTTTTTTCAACATGAAGTTGCAATTCTGACAAAGTGCCTCTCTTTTAAATCACACAGACATAAGTACAGGAAAATAAGATAGAAATGTAAATTGTGCTTAGTAACTCCAAGCACTTTTGTGTTTGACTACTTCTGACACAGGCACATTCCTTCTAAGTAGTGTATTAAGGCTTCTGTGACATTCTAGAATAATCACTGTACATTGAGAAAAGTGAAGAAGAAAAATGAAGAAAAATGAAGTAAAAAAATTTTCTGTAAAGAGTAAATGGTTTTTTTGCAGACAGATAAAAGCATGTGTAGATGAAGGCTGCTCCGGAGTTTTTCTTTCACTATAAATGGTTCTAGTCCAATATTTCACACTCCTTACACACATTTAAAACTGAATTAAAATTCAAATTAGGATTAACCACCCATTGAGTCTGGCATGACAATAGAAGTAGTCACTAACTTTTTTCCTACATGTTATTAGCAGAGGAAATTTAGGTTAAAGAGTTTCATTACAAAAATATAATTTTAAATTCTTGACTGCCTGCCTCTTTTTCTTTCCTTCTCAATGACTGACGTCTTCACATACTGCTGTGGCCCAGGGCAATCTTTATTCAATAAATATTTTAAATAGTGAATAACAGACGTACGGATGAGCAAATGGAGAAGTGACACAGCAGGACAAATAAATTGGTTTGGTTTGCCGAACTGGAGTCTAGTATTAGATGAGAAAAAGAAGCAGTTTCTTGTCTATCAATCTTTCACCTTTAATCATTCATTCAAAACAGTTTAAAACTGGATAAAGGCAACAAATGTTCATAGACATTTACAGTGTTTTTCTTCACATTTAAGACCTTTTCCTTCATTTATTTTGAATGGTATTTTGAATGGTTGTTGCAAAGGAATAAAGAAAATATTAAAGTTTAGATTATCAAACACAGAATGTAATGAACTGAAATAATAATGGTTTTTATTCTAGCCAAAGTTTACGATGTTAATGTGTTAATGGATGGCTGAACCTTGGATGCTTCAGTCAACATTAAATACAACTACATAAAATTACTGTTATTAAGCTTCAGAAGGCATATTCAAAAGTGGAATTTAGCCAGGATAATCACTCTTCATACAGGGGTATCAGCATATACAATATCAATAATGAGATCACATGCTCATACATGTAAATATCTTCCGTAGAGTTTGGTGCTGTAGCTGCAAAATACTGTGACATAGCCTGAAAAATGTTATGAGATGGTCTGAAAAACTTCTTTATTTAAGCAATATTCAATTTATATTTATACTCAATAAAATACCTGTTGTTTTTAAATAAAGCAAGAATTTTACCTTTGAGACAAGTGCAGTATATTTTTCCCCCAAACTGCAAGGAAACCATGGCAGTACTCTGTGTTAGTAAATGAACTGTTTATCTTAATTAGGGAGGTTAAGAAGAAAGTACTGATGAGGGCATTGGCTTCCTGAAGTGTGATTTAAGACCTCATCAGAGACTGCATGGATATGTAAGTATAGGCTGAGCAGTAATACAGTACTAAGACAAGATGGAGATAATGGGATGATTAAAATGGAAGTTTGGCAGAGGTTTACAGTTCTGGTTTATATTATCCATGACTTTCAACAGAATGGTGTTGTCATACTATATAATTTCTTACCTAGGTGTAAAAAAGCGAACTTCATGTGAATTTTGAGCACAACTGAAACCCCTAACGAGGGGCTTGGCCAATTAACAAGGAGTTTCTTCCCTTTGCAGTAACAGAGCTGCATTTCTAAACCTGTTCCCTCCTTTCTACTACCTAGACTTCTGCATTAATTTTTAATTCCTTAACAGCTAATTTCCAGTGAGGGCATATATAATGTAACTACAGAGGATACCAGTATGAATTGTGTGAGCTGTGAATGGCATCACTGAAGCTGTGCAGATAGAGCGAGACTAAGCTTTTACAGAAGTGGAGCTGTAAGTTGTATCCCTGGGTATCACTGGGCATTCTCAAATGAAGATTTTGTGACCACATCCTCCTTCCTGACTTTTTTCCTATGGGGTAGCATGGTACAAGAAAAATAAAATCCCATCTTAGTGGGAAAACCAGTTTTGGAAAATAATGCTTTCAGTATCTGACATATTTTTAATTATGAACAGCTCATCTTTCAAGTTACCTATTTTCCCAGTTTTGAATTTCTTGTCTGAATGCTTCATTTGCAAAGACATAATGTTCACGGAATCCTCAAATCATAAACTGTTCTCTGATTTAAAACTAAACAAAACAAATACCCTACCAAAGCTAATTTCTTTAATTTTCTCTTGGCCAGACTGCTACATTGCTATAGAATTAGATCTAGTCCAGAGAAAAAACTATGCAGCAGTACTTTTTTCTACGCTTCTATTGTCTTTGGATAAAATTTTCTCTTGTGCAATTTGCCCATTTGGGACCTTACATTACCTTACATTGCTTGTAATATTTCTGGGCTGAGTGATCAAATAGCATGACAGTCTTCAGCAGCATTCTGCTAATTTTCAAATTATCCTAAAGGGATCTTGCTCACACAAGGAAAAGAAGCTTCAATATTCATCATTTGAGAAGTGAAAGCTCTGACTCCTGTTTCAGGAATGAGTGCTGTGTCATCACAAGGGATAGGGCCAATATTCCTCTCCAGTATCCATGAGCATTTCACATAAATTTGTTTACCTTGCTTTCAGTTTTCGCACCTTGCTCATATTTTGCCTCAGATTATTGCTGGGAGCTACACATTTTAAGTGAATATCTCCAGGTAACCAAGAAGACTGAACTTGTAAATCTTTTCTGTGATGGTGGAACACAGATGGAATTAGCATATTCAGCAGTGATCATGCGGCATAACATGGAGGCTGTAGGTGCAAGAATGAACAGTAGATATGACTATTAAAATATGTCACTGTTTCTTCATCAAACTGTGAGAATTGCTCTGAGCAGTGTCACAATATCATAGAATAATTAGTGTTAGAAGGGACCTGTGGAGACCATGTACTCCAACCCCACTGCCACAGGAGATTCACCCAAAGCAGTGTTGTTTGATGGCCACTGGCAGGGGTGCTGACTGCCAGGTGAGATGTTCCTTTCTGTTATCCATCCAAAGCCAAGCTAGACATTAGCACACTTACAGCATGACTTGCAAGGCAGCTGAAAGTGGGTCATGACCTTTGCACTGCGAATAGCATCTGTGGTCTTGCTGGAAACCATTCAGACACACAGGCTCAAGACTGTGATACCTGGCAAGCCCTAGTCTTCCATCATCCAGTAGTAAGTTTAAATGGAGAATTTGGAGAATGAGTTAAGCTAGCTGTAATATTCTTGTACATCTGACAAAAGCTGAACGACACAATCTGATCTTCACATTGCTAAAGTCAGAGGTCCAACTACTTGTTGTCACGTGAAGTGCAAAGCACAAAACACATGGTAAACATTTGAGAAAAACTTTCCCAGAGCCTGTTTGACTGCAGGAATTTTATGAATGGCTAAACTAAGAAATTTGCAAAGTGAAGGTTTTTCTATAAAGTATTTGCTTTTTTCTATTTAGTGTTATAAAGCTGGTTAGTCCACTTGCCTTCCAAGCTCACATTGTATTGGGGACCTACAAACAGACTGAAAATGGCTAGCTAGTTAGAGAGACAGATGGAACACAGGGCTTTATTGTTTTGGGGCTTTTTTATCAAGAAAACGGGTATCCAAATTAAGTGTTCAAATTACCATGACCAACTCATGTATGCTATTTGCATGACTTGCTTAGGCTTTTGCAGATTTCAGGAAATTCATTTGCCTTTCGAAATGGATGCTTCAGTGTTCAAATAGAGCACTTACCCTTCAACTCAGTAGGTGCTTGATGGAGCTGAACAGCTGCACCAGCTTGAAAAGAGTTACTATTGTGCATTGCACATTATGGTCCTGAAAGCAAGAGCTGACTGCTGCCAACCTGCATGGCTATTCACATTCACTGCTGGTAAGTACCCTCCAGTTGAGAAAGTGATGCTACTGAGCATTTTCCCCTAGCTTGCTTTCCCCCATGGTGATACACCTCTACGGACAAAACTTTTCTCCTGCAGCTGCCATGCTGAAGCTAGGAGCACTGTAAAGGATGCTCTTATGGGTGAGACAGGCAGAAGAGAAAGATATGACCTCTGATACATCTGAGTTATCAACCCTGTGCTTTTTCTCTGGCTGTAATCCCTTGATGACACCCCTGTTTAGGTAATATTAAGTACTCAGTATTTAGTCCACACAGTCCAACGAGAAAGAGGAGGACATTGTATTGCCATGGTTGACTCATTTTGAGTGCCAAGCGCAATAGTGCTCGTCACAGAGAAAGAATGCTACATTCAAGTGCGCTCCATGCAGTCTTCCTGACATGCTCTTTAAAGCATTGTATTCTAACTAGGCAGGAGGCTCATATCTGATGATGACCAGTGCTGGCTTCTTGTTCTGCCGGCTGGCAGGTGCGGGTAGTCCCGTGGAGGCAGCACAATCAACCCCTGCGGAGGAAAGAGTCCTTCACACCACTCAGTGGCAATCTCTCCTGCCAATTAAGGGGATTTGTGGATGAAATCCAAGGGGCATTGCAACCCATTTGCCTTGGCTGGGAGAATGAAGGCTCTGGTTGGTGCAGGCAGGGCTGTAGGCAGGGAGAAAAGGAAAAAGCTGTTTGCAAACAGCTCCCTTTTGGGAGACCTACATGAAGTGGAGGCTATTTTAAGCTTAAAACCAAAGTGGAACTTTTGAAAGGACAAGGAGAAATATTTAACCCTTCATCTCTTGCTACACTAACAGGCACTTGGAGCAGACTACAGTACAGTATTTTTAAATGCTCATGTCTCTATTACGGTATGTAAGTGAAACATCATTGAGAATTTGTGCGCTGTTTATTCACTTTTGGTCATAATGCCATGATTTTAACATTCACGTCATGAATGCAAGCCTGGAAAAAAAATAGAGCATCAAGGCAGATGGATATACAGCAAGAAGGATGTCTTCTGTGGGCATAGGAAGTAGAGGGGAACCCCAAAAGACTTAAGTCACCCACTATACTTTCCACTGTCAGTCAGAACCAAGAGAGAGACATCATTCAGCGATTTTAAGTGTGTGCATAGAATATCATCTGGAAAAGGCACCAATATTTGACAGTCTTACCCCCAAAAGGTAGGATTTTAACTTTTTTGAAGGTAATATCCTCACACTAGTTCTGCTGCTCAGTGGCAGAGGTGCTGGGCTGTGCTTCTTCTCTGGTAACATTTGGGGTTAAGTGACAACCCAGTAGACAAGAGAATAAAGGCTATCTCTGCCTAAAATCAGAAATCCTGTTCCTCCTTCTCCTCTTCAGAGGTTGTCTTAGACAAACCATTGAGGCTGTTTTGTAGTGCTGCTGATAGATCAATAATTATTACTACTATATGTTCTACAGAATGTGAGTTTTGAGATGGTGAACTTACAGAAACAGGCATGAGTATTACAATTTTTGCATGAACTGATTTTTTCACTTTAAAATACTGCAGGTAAGATTCAGATGTCATGAATCATTGGACCTTGCAATCCTGCAACGATTCTCTCTCATAGCTAGCAAAAATCAGTGAAAGTGATTTGTCCATGGTCAAATAGTCCTTAATCACCACCAAGATGTTCTGTTGCTCAGTGGCAACACTTCTGTCTATCTGTGAATGAAGGAGTAAATGATATAACCCGTCAGTAGTTCTGCAGGTTTAATCCTGAAATGACCCTTTAGCTTGCGCTCTAAACAGCCTTATTTCATTATACTGAATTTTAAAGCTGATGAAAATACACTTCTTAGAAACAAGGATGCATAGAGTATCCATTAAACCCATTAAAAAAAAAAAAAATTGAAATAGTTTTGAGTTTTGTGTCTTCCAGAGAGGAATTTTGCCTTTGCCATTCCTAGAAAGGGGTCTCCCCTTATAATGATCTCCATCCTTTCAGCTTTTGAGATCTCAGAAATCCTTTTATTTTAATGGTGAGAAGTTTTAGGATAAAAATAAAATTTTAAGAGTTAATCACAGTTGTATAGCTTGATCAAACGTGTATATCTCTGTTGGCACCAGGGACAGGTAGAATTAAGTCTAGTATTACATTTCTACAGTAGCATCTCCTGGTTTCCAAGACAAATACAGCTTGTATATCTGCTGTTAAGAAACAGGATGTTCTGACACAAGACCTCTAGAAGCTCTCTGGACTACTCGAGGATGTGCTTGTGCACAGGAAAACTGCATTGTGAACACAGCATGGAATCAGCTCCTCAAAAATTCTTAACAGTGGTCTTTAAAAGCTCCTTGCTGCCCTCTTCCTCCACACCTCCAACATCAAGTATGAGATGACTAGAGGATATTTTTTTCCCTTTTTTTTTTTTTTGCCATTGAGGTGCGATGTTAATTACAGGATTATCCTGAACACTCCAGGACATGTAGGCAGCTGGTCTTACTGCTGTGTGTGGGTAATAAACACCGTGCACATTTCCTGTTTCCTGATCTCACACTGAGTATATTTATAAGTATGTAGACTTGATGGTTGATTTCAACATTTATCATTGTTTCCCAGATCATTTCCGTCATTCCTTCTCCCCAAAGAACATTCCTTCCTGAACTGTATCAAAGTAAAGTACATTTCTGGGTGGTGAGCATTTGTTTCCGGACAGGTAACACCCAGCAGAAACAGATAACTCCATAGAGTTGATGTTTCAGTGTGCTGATATTTTTGCAGAGCCACGAAAACCCAACACAGCTCCTGCATGTCCTACTAATGTTGGCATAAAACCAACCCTTTGCCAGCTGGTATAGATCAAATTTTTTTACTGTTCGTTTTACTTTGAGCTACATATCATATGGCAGTTGGTGGTGTGCTTAAATGTAAAGAAAGAACAGAGATGAATATTGACAGTGAAGTTACACATAAGCCTTCATCTTTGCCTATGTACTTTATTTCCAGAGATTCATCTAGTCTTGTTTCATGAGTATAGTTTCTGGCATAAATGTGATGGCTCTTAATTGCACATAGGGTAATGTCTGTGGCACTAACAGGTGCACAGAAATTTTGTTTTATTATAAGCTTTATTTTTATAAGGTCTGAATATTATATTTTGTTCTTTTTTGGGATAGGTTTTTTGATACTCTTCAGGCTTGGGGTACTCATTTTTTGCCTTGTCTTAGGCAATTTCTTACATTTAAAAGATGTTTGTTTTTCAAAATAAGCCCCTGTTTCTGTATAAAAATCTTAGTACTGGCAGAAAATGATATTTTGATGACAGTATTCACTGTCTTATTTTTCCCCAGTAAGCTCTTCTAGCATGGATGGCAGCCAGATCTACACACATTCATGACTCTCTATTGACCTACTCCTGGATAGCAGGAGCTTTCAAAAAGAATTCTGTATTTGCACAGTCTTGTTCTGGATCCAGATAGGATATTTAACAGTTTTTTGTTTACTTTGAAGATCTGAGAAAAGTCTGTTTCATAAAGGTAACAGATGAAAATTTGTTCATTAGTGCATTCTGATTTCAGTGATTTAAACTGCTTAACTTCACATTAAGGACTTTCTAGGCTCTTATTTTTTCTCAAAACTTTTACCATTCAGCCAACCTGTCTCTTCCTACTCTTCTCACAAAAATAGTTTTCTTAACTCTTCTGTCTAAAAATTACAAAAGTAATATTTCTAAATTTTAGTGTCAACTTTTCAAGTAGCAATGCAGGGGTGTTGTGTCATGGTCATTATTAAATTTCATGAGGTATTTGACCAAATCCTTTCTGAAAATTATTTTAAAGTTTAAGAACAGTCAGTTAAAACCAACAAACATGCATCTAGAGCAAAGTGAACTTACTCTTACTGGAGGGTGATTGGGCTAGGGTGTATTTAAATGAACTGTACATATACAGGTTCTGTGACCTCACAAGATGCACCTGTGAGTGTGAGAGAGCTGGCCCAGGTCTCTGTGAAATGACTCTTGGTTGTCTCTGCAAGGTCATGGTGATCAGGACAGATCCCTCATGACTGCAAGAAAGTAAATATCACTCCTGTCTTCAAGAAGGGCAAGAAGGAGTATCTCAGGAAACACTGCTTAGCCTCACCTCAAGCCCTGGGAAGATTGTGGACTAAATAATTCTGAAAAATTATTTCAAAACATACTGAGGATAAGCAGGGTATTTGAATAAGTCAACATGGATATATAACGTGAGATCATGTCTGACCATTCTCATAGTCTCCTACAATGATAAAAAAGGGCTTTATGGATGGGAGGGGCAGGGCTATTAAGCTTGATTTAACAAGGTTTTTTGCCACTATCATAGAAAATGCTGACAAAGCTGTTGAAGTATAGGCTAAATATCATCACAGTGAGATGGACTGAAAGCTGACAAAATCTCTTTACTAGGTAAAGAGATGTGAAAGCAGCACAACTTACAGTTGGAGGATAACTACTTCTGGTTTACTTCAGGAGTCAGTAGTAGGTCCAATGATGTTTAACACCTGTTTTAATGATCTTAATGATGGGACAGAGTGTACACTCAGCAAATTTGCTGAAGATAGAAAGTCAGGAGGAGTGGCTAGTTACATCAGCTGTCCTTGCTGCTATGCTCCACCTTAGTGCACCGGAGAAGTGGGATGCAGGAATTCCATGAATTTAAATGAACGGAAAGAAAAGTCTGTATCGGAAAGGAATAATTCCATTCACCAACAAAGACTGAGAATCAACCAGATGGAAAGTAGCTTTACAGAAGAGGTACGGAGGGTCCTGGTAAACAGCAGTCTGACCATGTGTCAGCAAAGCGCCCTTTCCATGAAGAAATCCAACAGTATCTCAAACTGCATTAGAAGATGTGTTGCAAACAGATCAAGTGATGTGATCCTTTCTTTCCACTCAGACAGCATTGGAATGCTGGGTCCAGTGCTGTGCTTTCCAGTTGTCATGGGTTAACCCCAACATGACAGACAGTTGTCGGGTCGAATCGCGTTTCTCTCAATGTTACCGATAAATCCCGCGGAATGCGGGAGTGGGGACTTTCTTCCGGTCCAGGGGTGGTGGCCGGAGCGCCACGGTCCCACCGGGCCCCCGCCGGGCCGGGCTGGGCCGGGTGTCGCTGCCTTTGTCCCTTCCCGAGGCACAGCCCGGACTCTGCTGGGGCTCTGGGGGGGGCGGCCCTCAGGCTCCTCCGGCGCGGCCTCTCCGGGACGGGGTTTTTTCCCCTCCCGGGACAGCGGGGCACTGACGGAGCCTGCAGTTCGCAGCTGCCAGCACACACTGCACGTCGAACTGAAGAAACAGCCCTGCATCCAGCGGCGAAGCGGGACGGTAACATTTTCNAAGAGACTTTACATCACTGCAGACCGTTTTTTGCTGCAGGCAGTGGTAGTTTGGAAAACCACGTAAAGCAGGAAGAAACCCTTTTCCTTTCTTGAGAACTGCACATGGATTGAGGGAGAGGAGAAGGAGGGGGAGGGAGAAGAGAAGTTCTGGCTGTGTGTTCTCATTGTTTTTTCTTTTTTTTTTCCTTTCCTTTTCTCTTAAGTCTGTTAATAAACTTTATCATAGCGTATAACTTGTATGCCTGCTTTACTGTCTCCTAATGATTTATCTCACAGAAAAGAAATCAGGGAACAGTGCATAAATTGACCATAAAACCACTACACTAAAATTTGGTGTTTCTGCCCGCTTATGCAAACCAAACCCGCTACACCAGTACAAGAAAGACATAGACGCACTGTGGAAGATACAGTGAAAGGTCATTAAAAAGTTGAAAGTACTGGTGCATCTGCCATACAAAGACAGGTTGAGACATCCGCAACTGTTTACCCTAACGAAAGCTCAGGAGACTCTTATCTATATACCTGATAGGGTGCTAAATAAGATGGAGACAGAATCTTCTCAGCTGTGCTCAGTAACAGAATGAGAAGTGTTGGGTACAAATTGAACTGAAATGCAGTAAATACTGCTTCAACATGAGTTAAAAAAAAAACCTACTTTTTTTTTTTTTTTTGAAGTGGTGATGACAGTCAAATACTGATGAAGAGCCCACAAAGGCTGTGGTGTCTCCATCTTTGGAGATAATCAAACCCAGCTGAGCATATCCCAGAGCAACCTGCTGCAGCTGTCTCTGCTGTAGGCTCTCTGCTCTGTCTCTAACAAGCAGAAGTAGGACTGGCTAATCCTAGAGCTGCTGGCTAGCCCCAGACACAATGTGATCAGGTGCCCCTGACCACAGCACAGGGGCTGGAACTACTACGGTCCCTTCTAGCACAAAGCATTCTGTGATCCTTATATTCTGCAACTGAGAAAACTAAATCAAATCAAAAATAAATTTTCTTTACGTTTCTAACTACTAAAAGAAAATGGAGCTTAAGTGCCAAAGTAACTCTGTAGGGAAAAAAATTACACAAGAGATGACATTCTTTTTGGAAGTTGTTTCTGACCAGTTTAATTTCAGTGAGAGAAATTAACAGTGCAGAGCAGTGAGTAAATTGTAAGACCAACTTCAAATGCTATTATCTCTGTATTACATTTCCTTGCTTGGAAAGTCCTTCCTAAGGCTTTGAAATTCTGTATTTGAGACTTAATAAGACACCGCATGCAAAATAGAAGAGATACTGTATGTCCTTTTAGTGACTCTTCCCAAAACGCTCATTGAATGTGTTTAAGACCTAGATTACACAATTCAGGTAGATTACTTCTGGGTTAATGCCAGCAAGTTGCACACTCCAAGAAGGTGAAATTCTGCCCAAACTACATGTTAATTAACTACAGTTAAATTATTGCTGCCAAAACTGGGCTGAATACTTTCCAAGAGTATTTCCAAATAAAACTCCTCCATTACTCATTTGGATGCCAATAAGCAGGTCAAATTTAAACTTTAGAACTTTTAATGCAATGAAATCCAAGAGCTTATTTGCTACATATTCATGACTAACAGTATTTTCTTTCTATTTTTGTTTTAGCTGTTAGACAACATTTTCTATATTAAGAAATAATTTGCTTGTCCTGGCTTTACTGAAGTTATCAAACTTTTTATGATCGTACGTAGAGCAAAAGAAATGGAAAAAAAATTACTAAGATTAATTGCCTTCTCATTTAAACTGGTGAAAAAATTTGATAATTTTGATCTATACTATTGTAACTGAAGAGATGATGCATTTTTTGTTTCAAAGTTTATTATGAGTGCTTAGGAATCTAGTTATGCTTTCATGTTTGGTTTTTTTTTTAATAGTGAAAGTGTGTCTAATAATTAAATGTTTAGTTAATTAACTCATGACACCGCCTGTATCAAATACAATTTGTCAGGCATTGTGTATATAACTTTGTGAGTGGAACATCCTGCTAAGTAAACATAACAATAAAAAATAATAGTATAAATTCAAATGACATAATTGGGAAAAATAGTAACCAGTTATGCATGCAATTATTTTTCATTTTTTAACACTCATTGTATTTCATAAATTTAGGACTCTTATGAGTCTTTGATGTCTACAAGAACACTGTCTGCCAGTTTGTGTTACTTCAGTGACTGTTATAAAGCCACTCATACATTTCATCCTCTGAGACACCTTTGGAGGCAGAGAGGGCAGCTGACTTTATACAGTCATGCACATTTAGCTGTGAAGTTTTCAAACATACAACACTAAATCACATTACACATGTCATGTATTTATGTATATGGTATGTATGGGTCATATATATGTATATATGTTTATGGGTCTGCTGCTGAAGACCAAATGGCTTCTTAATGACAGCTCTGTACGAAGGGAATTATTGTAACTTTCAGTCTGTGTAGACACATTGCTTTCAATAAGTAGTCTTTAGTAAGACATTTTAATTCTAAATACAGTGAGACTTTGAGGACAAAAAAAGTGGAAGATAGAAGAAGAGAGACTGAACTGATCCACACTCAAAAATGGAATTGAAATGGTGAAAAGATCTTCACAGAAAAGAATTCTGAAAATCTCAAGACACTTCAAAGAAAAGGCTAACTAAAGACTGAGAAAAATGATTCACCATTATTTAAGAGGGGAAAAAGCAGAAAAAAATCCCAGGTGTTTGCAGCAGAAAAGTGCAACAGAAAAGTAGGATGAAACAGAATGGCCTTAATAAAACTCACTGTAAACACAAATTGAATTTTTTAAAAATCAAAGAGATAACTAAAGGAAAGACAAGGGGATGGGGGAAAATTAGGGATTAAGCTTTTTACAGCATACATACAGTCTGCTCTTGATTTACAAAATGGCCACACCAAAAAAACTCTCTTCTTTGGATTCCACCAGTGCAGTGAACCTGTTAGAGACATTTGAGATCCACATCTGTTCTGTGATCTTAAACATAGCAAGATTTTATAAAATTTTCCGTCTACCCATCTTATTCTTCTTATATTCTGTGGATGAATTGGAATTTTAGCTACACCCAGTGCAGTGAACCTGTTAGAGACATTTGAGATCCACATCTGTTCTGTGATCTTAAACATAGCAAGATTTTATAAAATTTTCCGTCTACCCATCTTATTCTTCTTATATTCTGTGGATGAATTGGAATTTTAGCTACACCTGGACAAGGGCAAAAAAACCCCTGATTTATCTCTGGTCTTTCTTGACCCTTATCCTTAGAAAGTGCTAGCATAGCTTTTTGAAGGGCTGAGGTGATTTCTTACAAGGAAATTTGCTGAGTCACTTGAACTTTGTTATGAAAGAAAACTCTCTCTGTTTTGTATAAGGAGGGCAAAAAAGGGTTAGGAGGCAAAAGTGTGAAGAAACATTCTTCATGTGTGTATGGAGCATGTGGGAGAAGCTTTTGGGGTCTCACACTGAGTCAGAAGAGAGCATTCCTCAACAGTATCAATCCCACTATATGGAATTAACCACGCACATCTCTGCACCCATGCCTGCTTCAGTGTGTTTCCACTCTCCTTTCTGCTAGCCAGGCTCTGATCCAGAAATCTTATCTTCAAAATAGAGAAGGATCAATCGTTTCTGTTTCTGGTGTAGTTCCCACCACTTGCTCTCTCCAAAACTCACATGGAAGCCTGACCCTTGCTGCCCAGACAGGCATTTTCAAAAGGACATCAAGTTCCCAGTCTGTGGTAAGAATCCTGATGCCAGCAACACTGAAAAGTATTCATGAAATCATCTGAGGGCAAAGGAGTATGGCTGTAGGAGGATGAAATGGGAGAGAGGTCAGGAGGAGTGTGCGTGCAGGGCAGGCAGGGTGTGGGTGATATGGTTAGTTAAGGGAGGAAGGCCACGGAGAGGAGTTTTGTATGCTCACAGTGCCCTGCTTAATTAAGTTCAGTGCTGTCATTTGTCATTTTCTTATCTGTTTGTTGCGACAATTTTCTGCTGCTTTATATGCATGTTTTGATTAGAGCTGATGGGACACGCACCAGTGTTCTAGGATCCCTGTGGGCTAACTCATTCATTGTTTACAGCTGGCTATGGATTCACAGGTAAATACAAAGCAGTTTTTGAAATAAAACATCTTTTTTTTCCAACATCTTATAGCTCTTCTCCTAATAACTGAACCTGATATTTCAAAATATACCAGTGGACTGATTTACTTTTCACATAAAGGTTGTTCTGACTTTTCTACCAGTGATATTTTCCCTGTTGGCAGTGTCTAAATGCTTGCCTCTGTCAATACTTATGGCATTGTATATACAATTTGTGCCTGTGAAATTGTGGGATATGAAAGTAGCTTCTCAGTCCTTTCTTTATCATCCATTCTGCTTTGTGAATTTCTCTTCACAGCCCTAGGCCAAAAGAGCTAAAAATAAACCCAAAAAAGTCTGCTCCCTGCCCTTCTCATGTAAAAAACTGAAGTCATTATTCTGAAATAAAATTATTTTTATTATTATTGCTGTCACAGAGAAGTTCTAACTATAGTACAGCTTTTTGGAAAGATAATTTAGCTATGCCATAAATTTCCACATACAGACAAGCATTGAAAACGGAAAGCCAAGATATAAAAAGAGCTATCCTAACAAACCCTTTGTGTAGCTCTAGCATCTGTTCTAGGCATGCCAGCCAGCGGGGACCTCTAGAGGCTACTCACGGCTTCACCCTCCTGTGCGTTGGCATCCATCATACAGGGGATGCATCTAAATACTCCACCATCTGTGGGACAGCCATTTGCTCCCATGGCGCATACATGAAAGTCCCACAGCTTTCCCATTCTGGACCATATGCTGCTCTCATTTATATCCCATGGATTTGGAACTGAGGCATAATGCAAATGGGAAAGCCTAGTTATCAGGATCTGCTGTTTAATTTATGCAAAACTGAGGCATTGTTATTCTGCAGATCATATGGTCCACATTTTAAGAATCCATCTTTTCCAAAAAGATGGGGGTGCTCTCAAAAGTAGAATGTGTATGAAGACACACATCTGAATCACAGAATTCACACCCAAATTTCTATAATTACCTCACCTCCAGGCTCCCTGATGCATGTTTCTCACATTTAATTTAGGTTGTTATAGACACAAAGACAAAATTTACATCTGGGCTAGGTTTCCAAATGCCTTCAATACTTAGTTGCATCTGTAGTTTTCAGTCAGTCACTCTATTTTTAAAAAAAGTCCTTTTCCGCAAAGTTATATGAAAACTGTGTTTTATTCATGTTTTTGTGAATTAAAATAGTGAATTTGCTCTACCATGGACATGAACTATGTTATCTGTGTTTCAAGTCAGATAGTGTGGATTTTTTTTTAATGTATTTGCCTTATGGGTCTGGCGAACATGACCGGTCAAACTCATCTTACTGCCTCCATCAGTGCACACTCATATGCAGTTCTATTCCTTTCATGATGCATACCTTCAGTATGTTTAATTCCAAGTATTTTAAAGTGTTGTGAGCCTTTTGCTGATGCCAAGTTGTTGGAACCATAGCACTGCAGTCCTGAGGGCACTACCATGTAGTGTGAGAGGAAACTGAACTTTGACTAAGCTAACCTTGCTCACCCTTGTATGCGCCAGTCTTTACTAGTTAGGCACCTGGTACTGGCTGGAAAAAGAAACAAAATCCGAAGGCTTCAACAGGGCAAGATCCTCACTGAATTTAGTACCAACTTTCATGTCCTTAGGCTTTTCTCAGATGACACGGCTTTTCTTCTGTTGCCACAAAGGAAGGCTACTGCATAATTCACCAAATCATTAGAATAACAGAATCATAAATTATCCTGAGTTGGAAGGGACTTGCAAAGATCATCAAAGTCCAACTGCTGGACCTGCAAAAGACAACCCCAAGAATCCCACTGTGTGTGTGAAAACGCTGTCCAAACTCTTCTTGAACTTTCACTGCCATCTCCTGAGGAGGCTGTTCCAGTATTAACCACCCTTTGGATAAAGAACCTTTTCCAATACCCAACCTAAACCTCCCCTGACACAACTTTAGGCCATTCCCTCGGGTCCTGTCACTGGGATCAGTGCCTGCCCCTCCTCTTCCCCTCACAAGGGAGTTTTAGACTGCAAAAAGGTTCCCCTCAGACCAAGTGACCTCAGCCACTCCTCATACAGCTTCCCCTCAAAGCCTTTCTCCATCTTCATTGGCCTCCTTTGGACACACTCTAATATTTTAATGTCTTTCTTGTATTGCAGTGCCCAAAACTGCCCCCAGCACTGGAGGTGAGGCTGCCCCAGAGCAGAGCAGAGGGGACAATCCCCTCCCTTGCCAGGCTGGTGATGCTGTGCCTGATGCTCCCCAGGACAGGGTTGGCCCTCCTGGCTGCCAGGCTCTGCTGGCTCATGTTCAGCTTGCCACTGACCAGGGCCCCCAGGTCCCTTTCCATGGCACTGCTCTCCAGCATCTCATTCCCCAGTGTGTCCACGCATCCAGGGTTGCCCCATCCCTGACACAGAATCTGGCACTTTCTCTTGTCAACAGTATGTGGTTGGTTATTGCCCAGCCCTTGAATTTATCGAGGTCTCTCTGCAGGACCTCCCTGCCTTTAAAAGAGTCAAACAACTCCTCCCATTTTAGGGTCATTGGAAAACTCCTTTCAAGTCCTGTATCCAAATCATTTTTGAAGAGGATGAAGAGCACAGGGGTGAGGATGGAGCCCTGTGGAGCCCCACCAGTGACAGGTCCCCAGTCTGATGTCACCCTGTTCACTGCAACCCCTTGTGCCCAATCTGTGAGCCGGCTGCTCACCCATTTCACAAGGCATTTATTGTGTTGTGCACAGGACAGTTTTTCCCAGAGGATACCATGAAAGAAAGTAGAGAAAGTTTTACTGAAATTCAAAAAGATTACATGTTCTGCCTCCCCTTAATTAACTAAGTGGATTACCTTGCCATAAAAGGAAATTAGATTTGACAAGCAGGACTTGACTTTCATGAAACTGTGCTGGCCCTGACTGATATCTGCCTGTCCTTCAGATGTTTTTCATGAAATCCCAGAAGAATAATCTTCTCCATAATTTTACCAGTCACTGAAGTGAGACTGACAGGCCATTAGTTTCCAGAATCATCCTTCTTGCCCTTTTTGAAAACTTAGCCAGCTTCCAGATCCCAACTAGGATCTCTCCAGAGTCCAAGACTATTCAAATATCATTGAGAGAGACCTTGCAATGACACCTGCCAGAACTTTCAGTATTCTCAGATGAATCCCATGAGGTCCCATGGACTTAGAGGGATCGAACTGGAGCAGCAGATCCTGCACAAATTCAGGGCCTACTGTGTGTTTATCATTATCACAGTCATGGTCCTCCAGCTCAGGGCACCCCTTAGGTTGTCTTCAGTGTTGAAGACCTAAGCAAAGAAAGCTTGTGGGCTAGGAATTTGGTACCTGTATGCTTTATGGCTTTGAACTCCAGTGCCTTCCTCCTAGTAGCATGCAGGTATTGCCTCTACCACTGTATCACTGAGGCAAATAATTGAAAAACCACTGGTGACACTGGAGGGCACACTTACGTCTGTTGCTATGAAGAGCTTTATTAGGACAGCCTGTCCCATTGTGGGTTTCTCTGATAACTCTCACTTAAAGATCATCCTCAGTAAATGAAGTGGTCTAGCAGTCTTCAAAAGGAGAAAAAAAATTGAAGAGCAGCTACCTTCCTTATGCTGTTATTCGGTTCACGTTTTCTTTACTTTCTGCAATGCCAACAAGTAATACAGAAGCTAAGGAAACTCAGAGCAAGATAGCAGTGGTGCTTATCTCATCAAGTTACGTCAAGTATTCATTGCAAAGCTATAGAAATTGGGGAATCTTGCTGTCTTATGGCAGTGAAGAATTACTGATGGGTTGCAATTGGTACTTGATGAGTTCCTGGAAAGAAGTATGTGGGATGAAACAGGCTTTAGCCAAGTTGCATATGTCGTTAAAGGGATGCCACCATCTGGTGAGATTTCATTTTTCACAGCACAGTGTGGTGATAGCCTTCAGCAGCTGAGCAGGCACTTCAATGGCTGCGGCTTGAGTTCAGCTCACCTATGTCTGGAAAGATGCCCCTCTAAGGACCATGCTCAGGACAGCTGTCTTTGGGTCAGATGGGATGCATCAAGGAAAGCAGCCGTCTCAGTGGTGAGCAAGGGAGACCCTACCCTACCTACCCTAGATGGGTATGGTTTTATCATGGATTTTATGATTTCCCTGCTGGGGTGAATTTCCACACCAAGTGGTGAGGCCAAGCCACCAGAAGGTTATTAAAGCCGCCAAAGGTTATGAAAGGTCTTGCACATACAGTAGCATGAAAACTTACTCTTTGCAGGCAATGCAAAATGAACATTAATCTGAGTAATATTAGCAAAGTCTGAATGATTATGCAGCCTGGCAACTCAAGACAGGCAGGCTTCTATCAATTTTTAAAGGTATTTTTAAATATTACAAAAAATTATTAGTGCTTTTTAAATACAGCCTTCCCTCTCAGAAAATCTGTACTTGTCATGTTATACTGCATGAAATTTATCTTCTGCCTATGGTTATAAACCTGCATCTTTCTTTTCAACTTTAGTACTGGGGGGAGAAAATTCTTCCCTCAAACTTGTCAAAATATCACTGACTAATTTTAGATGTTTAGCTCCTCAGAGAGCAACAAATGGAAAGTATTTTTTCTCTTTCACAGGGACAAGCCCTTCTCATGTAGTATTGCTGTGTGATTAATAGAAGTACTGAAGAAATGGGTGAAAGGCTTTGCAGTGTTATGTGTTACATTCCATTTGCCTTCACAGGTCTGTTGATTTTAAGATGCTAGTCTCTTCATACAGAGTATTCTTTATTTTTGATCCTAACTTCATTTTTCAAGCTGTGTATTAACTACAGTTTCCTGGGTGCGTGATTTCATCTCTCTTCTTTCTTGTTCACATATCTGATCAGAGAACTTAGTGTCACTGAGGCATATTCATCCCAAGCTTTGTAAGCATTTTTCTGTTCTGCATATTGTGTACTTTCTGCATCTTAATGTCAGCTGTCTGGTAATGATCAGCAATGTGGGACTGATTACTGGCTTTCAGGAGAACTGTGGAGATTGTATATAATATAGTCTGTTGAGTTTGATGAAGAGATGTTAAACTTTTTATGATTCATGAAGCCAAGAAGGATGTTAGTCAAGAAGAGACCTGTTCCTGATTATCTTGGTGTCTTTAAAAAACATTGTGCATTTCTCAAATCATTCACAAAATATTCTGCCTCATTACAGGAAACTGATATTTGTACACAGACAAGACACAGATAACAGGGGTCAGAGGGAGGAGACAGGAGCATATAGCTTGATGAAATTTCTACATTTCAGCTTACTGTCTACTATTCCATCTAGAGAGTCCTCACATGAGTTTCTAAAAATTCAGAGAAATAGAACAATTTGCCTATAATGACTTTATTTAACTTGATAGTAGTTTGTACTAATTACTGTAACAGTTTATCTTCATTTAACTGTTTTTCTTCTCTGCTTCTACTTCTTTGGTTTCAGGTAAACATCTCAATGGATTTCATTCTGCCATGGTTTTGGAGTGAGTTTTGTGTTTCTCTGTCAACAGTTAATGACACCACTAACATCTAGATCATCATGGAGAATCAAATTTTCTGCAATAAGTGTCCTGACTAGTATCAGCTACTGCAGGAAAAAAAAAATAATCACCATCTTGGCATACAAAAACTTAAAATAAGGAAGAACAGCATAGTAAGCTATTTTACTTTTTAATGAGATTCTAGACATAACAGTTCATTATATATGGCTCCACCAACTTAACTGCCTATATAAGCCACCATGCAGTTCATTCAGCTCTGAACTCTACCTGAAAAGATCAGAGACAGCTACAGTTATTTTTGGTAAATTATAGCTGTGCCTTTGGATGGATAATCCTGGGTTCTGGTTAGAAAAAGTCAGTCAATGCTACATATTAACGCACATTCAATAGGATTTGGAGAAAAAAAAGAGGATAATTAGAGTTACTGTTCTGAAAGTATAGAAGATGCCTAGAAAATACCTCTGACATTTTCTGAACGGAAGCTCCCTTCAAGCTTCTGAAGCTATAAATGAAACAGTGTAAGATAAACCATCCAAAACCATCACACTGTTTCATGATATAATTTTCATTAGTACACTTTCATTTGTCTGCAGTAGTGAATATGAAGAATATACTCTCCTATACTATAGTTGAGTTCAATGGTTGCACTGACATCTACTGGTAAAATAATATTTTTAACTACTGTGTGTGATATTTAAGGTAAAAAATTACAAGCCATGTAAGAAAACTACATACCACAAGTTGTGGCAGAAAAAAACATTACTTTGTGCAAGTACTTACTTTCCTTAGCTTTTTTTCCCCCTCTAAAACAACTAGCTATGCTATTTTCCTCAGATCTTACTAATAATGGAATATATTTTAAGAATCTACATTTTCATTTTAATGAAATATACCATTTATATATATATTTAAGATGTATATATTTGTAATGAAGAATACCACACAATTTGACTACTTGGACTGGTATTTTTGTTGGTTGGTATACTAACCGATGTGGCAGGGGTTTTCCATCACTTCCTAGTGATGCACTGAAAGGGAATGGGGACACTATAGGATAATTTGACACTAAACAAATGTCATTGCAGTGACATAACAGGTACACAATGCAAATTTAACAGTAGAGGTGGGTTTTCTGGGTCATGCTTAAATAGCCCTAGCATGGCATCAGAACTCCTGTATTATGACTCTGACAGTAGAGACATCCTGCACCACAGTGTCTGCATGAGCACAGAAAAACCACCAACTCCCTCCTGCCATCACCTCTGACTGAAGTTGTTTTGACACTTCTTGGATGGATTTTTAATTTATAGCTGCCCTGGCACATAATGAAATAGAATGGAATTCCATTAAAAATGAATACGCTAAAAAGCTGATAGGCAGAGAGCAGTACACACGAATGTTCACAAATCATGTCCTTAAAGCACAGAAAGACAAATAAAACAGAACTTAATATATAATAATATTTCAAGGGAATGTATCCTCAGCTATTTGAGACACAAAAGACAATATGTCAGTCTATTTTTTAAACATCAGTCTGCAACCTTAAAATAGATAACTTTTGCTTTATTTTAGTTGTTTTCTTCCTCAAAATCTGGGAAAGTAAAAAGATATGCTAGGGTACCACCTTTTAAATAAAGTTTCACTGCTAGATTTCCTAGCAATTTCCAATTGCTGTTGCATTTTTAAAAAGTCCAGTGTAGGGAATATTCTATCTGATTTTGGTTGAACCCTCTGACTGCATATCAAAATTTTTTATCTTGACTAGAAAAGGAAGATACCTTGGGTAGTCTGCAGGTTCAGGATGGAGAAAAAAGACTAAAGAAATAAGTTACTCTGAGATTTAATAAGAAATTTGTATGCTTTGTCTTTTTAACATCTTTTGGAACAATTAGTGGAATAGCTCATTTAATAATGAAGTTGCAGGGATTGTATAGCAGCTGTTACTAAATTTCTGTCTATGGTTATCACTAAATCTACATGCATAAAACACCAACATAACAGATTACAGGTCTCTGCTAAGTTGGACAGAGCAACACTTGAAAGTGCTGAGTTAACGTTTACCTGCAGTCACACAGGAACTACAGTTTCACACACTCCTTAAGCACGCTTATAGTTTTTATCTCATGTTTTGGACTTCATCAAAAGTGTAAGAAATTATAAATATGGAGATGGAGGTAGAGTAGTCTTGATATGTGATTAAATGCTTATTTTGGGAGGTTAAAATCCTGAGAGATATCACAGAATCACAGAATCTGAGAATTAACTAGGCTGGAAAAGACCTCTGAGATCATCAAGTCCAACCTATGACCTAACACCACCTTATCAACTAAGCCATGGCACTGAGTGCCACATCCAGTCTTTTTCTTTAACACCTCCAGGGACAGTGACTCCACTACTTCCCTGAGCAGCCCATTCCAATGGCCAGTCACCTTTCTGTGACAAGTTTTTTCATGAAGTCCAGTCTAAACTTCCCCTGGTGCAGCTTAAGGCTATGTCCTCTCATTCTGTCAGTGGTTGCCTGAGAGAAGAGCCCAACCCCCACCTGGCTACAGCCTCCTTTCAGGCAGTTGTAGAGAGTGATAAAGGCTCCCCTGAACCTCCTCTTCTCCAGGCTAAACAAGCCCAGCTCCCTCAGCCTCCTCTTACAGGGCTCGTGTTCTACACCCTTCATCAGCCTTATTGCCCTTCTTTGGATGCATTCGAGTTATCTCAACATCCTTCCTAAGCTGGGAAGTTGATTATCAGCAGCTTTAAATGTGAGGATATTTTGAATGTGTGAAGATCTCATATTATTTCAATTTAACATCATAATCACATTTGATAAATCCTTGTATGCTTTGGTTGTTATAAGGATACACAACTCAGTGAGTTTGCCCAGAGAAACTGCTGACCAATAGCCATGTTAAATGCTTTCCCGGGATGATGTGCAGCTTTCTAAAACAGCAATGGACTAAAAGCAAGCTGGCCCAATCGAAACATCTTGACATCACACGGTCTCATTGTAGCATTAGAACAAGGCATTAGGAATATAAACTAATTTATATTAAACAGTTATTATTTTTAAAGTCTTTAAAAGAGTATTTGAAAAGGTATTTAAAAGACTGATTTGTTCTTCCTATAGATAGTAACACTATGAAAACCAGCTTTTAGTTAGAGCCATCCAACTAAGTATTTCACAAATATTAGTTAAAAACATAGTACTTTTGCAATGCTAATTCATGCGAATTACATTCTTTTTATAATTTTCAATATTAAAAAATACTTACATATCATTTCAGAATCCCTAAGGCTGTGGTAATGGAAAAACAAAACTGATATTCAGGGCTGCAAATAGTGAATTTATTTAAGGTATTTATTTATTTAAGGTATTATGGAAATGCTACTGTAACTAGAAAGCCCAAATATTTGAAAATGAGACTTTAGTACACCTAAAAAGACATAGAGCTTACCTTTTAATTTCCAGCTGTGCTCATACTGAGACAGAGCTTGATCTTTTTACAAGGAGACAAAAATGAGAATAGTGGTAAGTTGTTACAGATGCTTTTAGAAACTTTTCATATAAGTAGACATAGCATTTAAATATTTAAATTAATAATTTTTCCATCACAAGCCTTACGTATTGGAAAATTTTGCCACCTGTGGCCAAACCTACCATGTACTTTATGATAGTAGACTTGAAAACCACCTTTGAAGGACTTTCAGTAATCAAAACAAGGGTTCCAGCATGAATTTGTCAGATCACTGATGCTGATAATCACTGATAATCCTAGTCAAGACAGACCAACTTTTTCTGTAATCTAAGGTGTCAGATTTTAGATCTGTTAGAGTCCAGAGGAGTGACACAAAACTGAATAAAGGGGTGGAACACGTTTCCTCTGAAGAAAGCCTGCGTGAATTGTGATTGTTTATCCTGAAGAAGAGAAGGCTCCTAGTGCAGACTTCCAGTACTAAAAGTAGAGTTGATAGGAAAGACAGAAAGAGACTTTTTAACAGGGCCTGTACTGAAAAGGCAAAGTTCAACAGTTTAAACCTGAAAGAGGTTAAGTTTTGGTTGGGCATAAGAAATAAATTATTCATGAGGATGATAAGACACTACAACAAGCTCTCTAGAGAAGTCATGACTTTCATTTCATGAAACTAGTACTTGCAGTGGAAGAGGTCATGAACATTTGTTTTCCACTTTCCCTTTTTTTTCCCATTCTCTGCTCTATAGTGTCTCTCGAACCAATCAGTGCTGGCTCCCCATATGCAAAGACTGAAGCAACTATTATTGCAACTAGTGTGAAAAAATGTTGCCCCAGTCAACTAATTTGTACATCTACAACATGGTACTGTCCTTAGTAACAACTGGTATCTGAGTAAGATCAGGATAACCAGAGAGTTTCTGCCCCATCCTGGTATTGTCAATCTCCCCGTTTGGCTCCTCTGATAGGTCGCTGCCTCAGCCTCTCACCACTCCCCAGAGCTCCCCTATTGGTTCCCGTCCTCCTGATCCCACCTCCTCCCAAGCCTGGGAAAAACCCAGGTTCCCCTTGTCTCGTGATATTTGCTTGGAGATTCTGAAGGGCACAGATGAATAAAGCCATGCTCTGCCGGGATGAAAGCAATGCCCTTCTCGACTCTTTGCTGCTGACATATTACTGACCCTTCCTGAGCTCTGTGGGGGCACGCGGGACCCCGCAGAGCCAGGCTTAAAATGTTTTAAAGTAATGCAATGTCACCAATTTTCACTACAATATTGTCTGTAATTTACGGTTTTGTAAAACAGTGATGTGAATTTTTCATTCCTTGCAGTGTGTATTTCATAGTTATGTGTGTTTACATTATGCAACCACATGGGTATCAGGAGCAGGATTATAACATTAGGACAATGTCTGTCTGGGCCAAAATGCTCCGTTGTCCAGAGCTAATTAGCTAAGTCATAGAATTACATAATCATAGAATATCTTGAGTTGGGAGGGACTCACTGTCCTGGGGTGACCTTATGATGTGTATCCCCATCACTGCGCCATGTGCAGAAATTAATCTTTGTGCCTCTTTGTATCTTTAAACTGAGCTTGAGAGGGGGAATAGAAAAACAACTGAGTGAACAAAGACAGTTGTTCAAAGACACAGACTCCTCTGGCATCCTGCAGCTGCAGTAGCAAGAGCGGAGGAAGCACCCCTTGCTTTTCAGCCAGCTTGGCTCTTTCTCTCTCTAGAGAGTTGAACTTGGTTTTTTCTGGGACTTCTTGGGGTTTTTTTCCCCCCTTTCTTCTCTTCTGGACTGTTTCAACATCAGAACACACGGGGAGAACTTTCTTGAGAGGTGCTGGGGGGCCCACACCGACCCAGCTCTGAGGAGGAGAAGGGGGACCCACGCCTACCTGACTCTGAAATCTTCCCAGGTTTCTCTTCCCAGCAAGAGGTTTTATTATGTAGCATTATTATCCTTTCCCGAGTGTTTGTTAAATAAATAGTTTTTATCTCTTTCACTTTCCTCCGAGGAAAATGTCTCTTTTCCCTGAACCTGGTGGGGGAGGGGTGGTTGTAACCTGCCCTCCCTCAGAGGCTATTTCTCCAAACCAGCACACCCACAGGGATCATCAAGTCAATCTTTGAGCCCTGCAGAGGATGTCCCCAGAAGCCACAACCACATCCCTGAGAGCCTTGTCCAAATGATTCTTGAACTCTGGCATGCTTGATGCTGCACTAATGTGTATCTAATGTTGCCGGTACCTGAGCCATACCTGAAGCTAGGCTCTGACCCTGCAAAGCAGTGCATGGTGACATGCTGGCATATCTGAAGTGCTAAGTAGCAACAAGAAGTCAGGACTGGTCCCAGGGGCAGCTTGAACCACCATGGAGATGAACTGTGTAGAGGAACTGCTAGGAACATGAATTCTTTCCTGCTCTATGGACTTTTAATAAGTTCAGCAAGTTTCAGTGATGGGACATTATATGCCCACTGCATCTGACACTTGATAAATGTATTCCTCGAAATCTCTTTTAGTATATCTTGGGTGTCCCTCTGATCTTTTAAAAAATTTTGACTAAAAATTAAGAAACTCTTCTTGGACCCATTTGCCAAATTAATTTGAAGTTTTTTTTTTTTTTTAATCTTTCAAGCCTCTGTGCCAAAAGTCTATCAGATTTATTATTTCACTCATTGGGGAAATGCTTACAGAGTTTTAGGAGATGTTCACATAACTTAGAGTTTGCATTTCCCCCCCATGCCCCAGTTTAAGCAAGTGTCTTCAGTACCTCTGGATTAGAAGGCACTTTCCCACAGGAAACTGAACTTCTCAAATCTCTCATCAAAGTTGAAAAACCACTTACGCTTTGCTACTCTTGTAAGAAAAGTATGCTTACAAGGAAGGGATGCCTTCACTGCTGTACTCGGTACACAAGCTACAATCAGACTGTTGATTCTTCTGGCTTAATGAAAGCCTGAGGCAGCTAAGAGTCAGAAGGCAATACTTCTATTTTTTATCAAAACTGTTTATAACTGGGGATAAAAATACAACTTTTGAATAAAATTGGAGCGGCAAAATAAGTGTTATTATACTATTCAGCAAATAAATTTTCCTGTTAAATAATTTCAAGGATTTTCTAAAGAAAATTCATACAAAAAATCAAATAAATATGCTAAAGATGTTATTTTCTAACTAATAACAGAATACTCTGAGTTGGATGGGACGCACAAGGATCATCAAGTCCAGCTCATAAATGAATGGTCCATACAGGGATCAAACCCACAACCTTGGTGCCATTAGCACCATACTCTACCCAACTGAGCTAATCTCATGTTCCCAGAATTGGGAGCATAGCATAAACTAAGAGACCATTTGGATTTTCCTGAGTCAAAAACCAAGGCAATAAATGTAAAGCTGGATCCAGAGAAAATATGGTTGATCCAGTTTCTTAAAAGTTTGAAAATACATTAGATACCTATGACCTTGCTGTGGCTTTCAAGGCCTTCATGGAAATACTGAGGCATAGGCAGACACAATTTGTTTTCTTAGAAAATTATACTTGGCCCTAAAGTTGTCTTAGCAAGGAACAACATAGACAAGGATATTCAAATCTTTTTCACTTGCCGGTCTGAGGCATTTCCTGTTACTTCATATTTATAGATTACAGAATTTTCTGGTTATTTAATACCTGAAACAAAGGCTTGTTCCTTTTTGTGTGGAGCAGAGACATACACATATACACAGAGTAGTTTCATGGCCAGATTCTCCAGCTGACTTGTAGCAGACTCGACCGATTTTATTTCCTCCCCTTGCTAGGACTGGAGGCTCTCTTGATCAAGGACTTTACTATGACATTCCTGGAGGGATTTAGGTAAAGTACTTTTGGGTTTAGTTGTCAATAATGCCATGTATGAGAACTATGAGATGAAACAGGTTTGGTGTCAAATGCATGGACTGTGCCTGTCTCAGCATACTAATAGCTAGGATAATGTAGGTTATTTTTGCAAGAAATGTAAGTTTAAATTCCTCCCAAGAGGGATCTCAATTCATATACCTATGTGACAAATTCTTTCTCAAAAATGGAGACACACCCTTTGGTTCTTGTGGTACTTCCACAGGAAGGTATCTTCTAGCAGAGAAGACTGGATACAGTCTCAAAAATCAGATAGAAAAACACCTGGTTTATGAATTCTAGCAGGACTTACCCGAGGATAGACCAAAAATATATTAGGAAACAAAAAGGGACTCACCTAGGCAAATTAGATTTCTTAAATATAACGTTGGTGGCTCTCAGGCAGCAGATTTGGATGGGGCTGGGTATTGGGTGTAGCAACACTGGTAGCCTTCTCTTGTACTCACACAGATCTGAAGAAAGACTGTTGAATCTCTCCAGCTTGAACTAATTCTGTAAGAACTATTTCTCTCTAACTTTTCTAAGGATAGTTTCAACACCCAGGTCCACCATTTATTTCACTGCAGCAGAACGGACAGGCATTATAACAAAAAGCACCTGCAGAAGACATCTGCAGGGAGGGTGACCTTGCAAACATGGATGTCTGAAAGCCCCAGAAAAGTTCTTGCAATGAAGTCCATGTGAGTTGTCATGCATTAGATTCTAGAAAAGGAGAACACATATAATGACTGCAGGAGGGAAGGAGAAAGGCTGATGGTAGCCTCATGAGTGTGATGATGCACTCTGTTCTGCTGGGCAGGGGATTAAATGGAAACTAATGGGTCTAACTTTGTGTACAACTAGTTTATGCAGAGAGCAGTCCTAAAACCACATGTGCTTTTCTCCTGATGCTGGCTTCACTTCTGTTTCATGTCAAATCTTTCCTATTGAAAAACATACAAGAGGGATAGGGAGGTGTAGAAACATTTTCCTTGCTCTCTGAAGCAGCTCCTTTCTGCTGTTTAAACCAGTATGCATTGTGCATTTTGCATTCTTCATGTTCAAGAGGTCTTGGTATGCTAAGGCAATACTGGATTATGAGAGAGAATAGGTTCAATATTTCTGTTTTCCTTACCTTCATATGTTTCTGTAATTGCCTGGGCATTTATAGTTCTGTTTTTCAAAGCTCAAGTACCCAAACAATAGGGACATGAAAGAGAAGAGCATGAGAGGGAAAGAGTGATTTTTACTTAGTTGTTTATTTTTGGAAATGACATTACTATTATTCATTCCTCCTACATGCAAATTAGATTCAGAGTTCAAACAGGAGCTTTAAAATTCATCACTTTGCAGTTGTTAAATCCATTTCCTCTAGGTTTGTCCCCTTGGCAACAAAAATTAAAGGACACCCATATAATGAAAAAAAACAAATGGCAGCTCATCTGAGCCAGTTTTTGCATAACACATTCTGAGATTCTGAGTGGAGGAAAACTAAATGTTGTATCAAGTCATAAAACTGCAGGAAGCTTATTACAGCCTTGAAATCTTGTCCTGTCCTCTGCACACTGTATGAATCCTTGAAAGTCTGGAGAGAACAAAACAAAAAAATTATACTTGGCCAATGACAGCGGCTACACCACCTAGCTAGAAATTCTATTTTTTGCATACAAGGTTGTGAGTACTGATAGGTAGTCACTTAACTCCTGAAAATGAGGGATTCTGCTTACTACTGTGGGTTTGGATAGACTATTGATTCTTATTTTTATGTATAATGCAAGTTTCTGGCACTTACTGACCAGCTGAAGGAAAATTTGCTCACTTCATATCAAAGATTTTAAGAGCTCCTTATGACAATACCACTATGAGAAGAACCTTTATCTAGAAGAGAAGCAACTGACTTAAATCTAAGTGGACTTCAACAGAAAAAAAGGCATTTACTGAATTAGTGTCCTGCTCTAACAGAGCTTTCTAATGTTGCGGTTGGACTAAATTTAAATTTGCTTCATTTGCTAAAATGGTTTTCACTTAAACTCCTATTTAACTAAAACAAAATTTTCCTTTGTCAGATACTTGTATAAAGGAGCTTATTCAAGAAATGCCAACTTTTTTACATCTTTTGATTGGCTGAAGTCTTTTCTCTCTGTGTTTTTTCATAGTTTTCTTAGTACTTTCTGTATGGCTTGTAGGAATGGTGAACTCCTTTATAGCACTTGAGTATGAACAGAGGAAGAAAAGACCTTCAAGGAATTAAACAAATCCTAAGGAATTTACATCAGTGAACCTGACTGAGACTCCAAAAACTTGGCCAGTTACAGACATGCCCACTCATATCTGGACCAACAGTCTGTAGAAAAATGCATCAGAAGTTTCCTCCTTACATCCAGCTGGCTGAATCAGAGATATTCTCAATAACAGAAAGGTTCCCTCCACTATTCTTGTTTTTACAGGTGCTAATCCTGCTACATAAAATAGCTTTGGTATATGTCATAAATGACTGTTTAAAGTGAATTTTTGCATTAATGAAATTGCGTAAAACTGGTGTTCAAACTATACTTTAAGAAGTTATAATTCATGTTCACAAAGTTAATTGTCCTGTTCCTAAGTTAATTGTGTTGTTCCTCAAGTTAATTGTGAAATTTAAAAATGTTTAAAATGTTGTATTACTGAAATTTAAAGGAGTTTAACATTATAAGTAAGGGAAGAGTACCCAACCCCCTGGCCAATATTAAAGGAACACCTCTGCCACGTTTCTAAAAATAGTAATCGACAGTTGGGTCTGTCACTGGCATGTTGCGAGAATAGAATACTAATGAGGCTTCTTCCCGCCTATGCAAACGAGCATAAACCAGCCCCTAGACAACACCATCTGATTGGTGGGAAGGACCCCCTCATTAATTAGTAAAACCAATGGGCACCAACTTGAGGGGAGGAAGCATGGACAGACCCAGCCTACCGAAAGTTGGCATAAATAAGTCTCCGTGAAGGAGGGATCGGGCTCTTTGCAGCTGACGCTCGAGCTCGGCAGCTGACAGCGTCAGTGCGCAGAGGGTTCCTTGCTCTCTAACCGACCAGCGGTTTAGCAGAGCCTAAGCCAGGGCGGTTTGCCTCTAACCTTTTATAGGTTTACAATTAAATCTTTTATTATCCTTTAGATCTTAAATCTAAAGGACGCCCGGCTCTGACGAGCTCTCCCGGGCCGTCAGCCGACGGCTGAGGCGTACCGATCGCTGCACCGGGATTTCTTTGGTATTTTTCTTTTGTATTTCCTTTACGTGGATTCTCGGACACAGTGAGGTGTCCCAATAAACGTCTTCCTGGACTACCCTCGTTGTGAGAATTGTCCTCATTTTTGACAATCCTCTGGGCACTCGTCCGGGATCCCCACTTTTTTGCCCAGTTTTTCCCAAATTTTCGATTTTTTTTTGCTTTTTCCAACATTTTAATTTTTTAAACTTTTTCCGGAAAACTGGATTACGGCAGGAGAAAGAGCAGTGAGAGGACGCCAGTGACATCAGGACCATCAACCGAAGAGCTTGGTGAGGCCAGAATCCCCTTGGGGACATTTCATTAGGGACCAAAAGCTCCGAAGGAGCCTTGTATTTATAATAGAAAATTTCATTTTAAACCGTTCCTAACGCTCAGCCCTGTAAAGTGTGTGAGTGTGGGGTCTGGCCATCCCCGGGGTGAGTGCAGCGTGATTGAGCAGGGCAAGGAACCCACGCCAGGGACCCCTGATCTGGCTTTGGGGTAAAGGATAGGGGTTGTGTGCATCAGGTGACTGAAAGTGGAAAGGTTAAGGAAAAGAAATTTTTTGTTTAAGGAAAGGAAACCCCCATCAAGAAAGATAAATTCACCACGTGGTATAGAAATTTTAATTTCAAAATCTTTTTTTCCTGACTCTTCCTCGGGTTCCCAAGAGGGGGCAGCCATTTTGGGAGGTTGTTTTGGTTGCTGTTTCGAGTATTTTGATCTATTAATTTTGGGCTTTGGCCATCTTGGGTTGTGTCATTGTGTCGTGTACTTTGATTTTATTATCTATTAAGTTTGGGGCTTCGGCCATCTTGGGTTGTGTCGTCATTGTGTCGTGTACTTTGATTTTATTATCTATTAATTTTGGGCTTCGGCCATCTTGAGTTGTGTCATGTATTTTGATTTTATTATCTATTAAGTTTGGGGCTTCGGCCATCTTGAGTGGTGTCGTGTACTTAGATTTTATTATCTATTAAGTTTGGGCTTCGGCCATCTTGGGTTGTGTCATGTATTTTGATTTTATTATCTATTAATTTTGGGCTTCGGCCATCTTGAGTTGTGTATTTTGATTTTATTAAGTTTGGGGCTTCGGCCATCTTGGGTTCTGTCGTGTACTTTGATTTATTATCTGTTAATTCGAAGTTAGAGTACGTTAACTTCATATTATTTTGATTTATTAGTCTTACCTGTTTGTTCGGTGGCCATCTTAGGTTTAGTTTGTAAGTGGACTGTTAAGCTGGTTTACTTTGTATTTAATTAATTTATTGTTTTTCCACGGTCGGCCATCTTGGTTGGCCATTTTGGTTTTGGTTCCTATTATTGCCTTAATTAAAATTGATTTGGAGTTTAAAGTTTCAATTTATTAATTTAGTAATTTATTGTTTTCCCACGGTCAGCCATTTTGATCGGCCATTTTGGTTTTGGTTCCTATTATTGCCTTAATTAAAATTGATTTGAAGTTTAAAACTTTAATTTATTAATTTATTAATTTATTGTTTTCCCATGGTCGGCCATTTTGGTCGGCCATTTTGGTTCTGGTTCTTATTATTGCCTTAATTAAAATTGATTTGAAGTTTAAAATTTTAATTTATTAATTTATTAATTGATTGTTTTCCCACGGTCGGCCATCCAGGTTGGCCACTTTGAGTTTGGTTCTCATAGCTACTTTAATTACAGTTCATGTTACGTTCAAAAGTTTAATTTATTATATATAAGTTAGGAGTATCGTTTGCGAATTTACTGTTTTCTTAGTAATTTGTTAACTAAGGTTGCCATCTTATTTAGTTACTCTGATTAGAGCACATCCTAATTGGTTCATACTAGTTCTGTGTTTCCGTAAGTTAGATTGTGTCTTGGCAACTGCAGTAGTGGGTGACTTATTAATTAAAGCCAACTTATCATTTAGATCGACTAAATTATAAAGCATAATGGGCCAGTGTATCAGCAAGAATTCCTCCTCCCTACGGAAGGAGAAGGTGGCCCCACATAGCCCCTTGGGGGAGATGTTAAAGAATTGGGATGAACATGAATTAACGAAAGACAAAGACCCAGTTCAAATGATACAATACTGCCTCATAGAATGGCCAAAAAGGAAATTAAGAGAAGATGGGCTTACCTGGCCTAAATATGGAAGTAGGGGGCTGTGGATCTGTAAATCACTTTGTTTATATCTGTTAAATATGGGATAAGCCTCAATGAATTTTCATGCTTATATCAATTATCAAGTGTCGCCTTGTTATTATTGTACATAAGGTGTGTGTTAAGAGTTAGGAGTTAAATTAAATCTGAACTAAGGGGAGGAAAATAAGCCCAAGCCCAGGCTCACTCTAGAAGATCACAGACCCTGTAAGACCTAAAAATAGCATCCAGCTGTTGGTCCTGCCACTGGCCCATGAATTTTAATTAGACCCCTTCCCGCCAATGTAAGACCCCTAGACTAGAGCCATCGGATAGGCGGGAAGGGTCCCTTCACTCACTATAAAGCACCAATCATGATCCATCGGGGGGAGTGATGTGGCTGGGAACCAACCCCTGAAGAAAACTTATAAAAGGGCCTGCACAAGCAGTCAGGCGCTTTTTGCCTCTGATCGCTTTTTTGGAGCTGTTCGGGCAAAGGGTCTGCTCTTGTCCAGCCAATTAGTGGTTCGACAGAGCATTCGAGCTGGGCAACGGCCTCTTTCTCCTCTCTGAGGAACCACTATTTTGGGATTTTCCAACATCCTGGTCCAGCTCGTCGGAGCCTTTCGTCGGCCAGTCAGCAGACTGGCCAGGCGATCTAATTGCTGCCCTACTCGGGACTTGTTTTCTCTTTTCCCTTTTGTTGTTGTTGGTTGGGTTTATCCGGACGAAGCTGAGTTGCAATAAAAACATCTTTTGGAACTCAGAGTTCGAATTGTCATTTTATCCCTGACAATATCTACATTATAAAGGCCCTGCAAAATTCGAACAATTGGAGTATGCTGAAGTGTGGATAAAGTACTGGCAAAACGAGAATGAAACAAATAAAGATGAGAAAATATTAACAGTGAGAAAGGAAATCAACAAAAATAAGGCTAAACAGAAAAATAAAGAGAGTAAATCAGAGAATAAAATAAAATCTCGATCTAAACGATGGGATCCTCTAAGTGTATTACCTCCGGTTTACTCGTAACTCTAAGGAAGAAAGTGAGACAGAATTCTCCTCCACGGAGGAGGATTCTGATCTCTCTGGTCAATCAGACGGGGAAGCTCAATGTAAACATAAAACCCAGCACAGTTCTGCCACTCCTCTGTGTCAGAAGGATCAACATTGAAGCTTTCTAGCCCAGAGGCAGAGAACCTCTCGGTTAGGAAACGGAAAGTCAAATCAGCGTGTGACGTCTGTCCCGGATCTGAAGGCCCCTCCCGAGAAAAACCAAAGGTATTTCCTTTAAGAGAAGTACCTGTGGGGGGAGCCCGAGGAGGAATTGGGTATGTCGTGGCTCCCTTGTCCTCCTCGGAAGTCCGGGACTTTAAAAAGGAAATGAAGAGCTTATTGGCAGATCCAATTGGCTTATCTCAGCAGTTTGATCAATTTCTCGGGCCCAATATTTTCACGTGGCCTGAGATGCAGTCGATCCTCCAGGCCCTGTTTTCCCTGGAGGAACAAAAGTTAATCCGGACTGCCGGCATGCGTATCTGGGAGCGGGAAAACAACGACAACCAAGGCCCTCCCGGAGAGAGAAAAATGCCAAACGAAAACCCAAATTGGGATCCTAATGATGCAGGGGACAGGGAGAACATGGAGGACTATCGTAAATTAATCGTAAAAGGAATTAGAGAAGCAGTGCCAAGGGTAAGCAACGTTAAGAAAGCTTTTGGTAACACCCAAGCTAAGGATGAGTCCCCGGTTGACTGGCTAGAGAGATTAAAGAACTCTATACAACAATACACTCAACTAGACCTCGAAAGCGAAAACGGGCAAACCATGTTGAAGGTCCATTTTGTATTATATTCATGGCCTGATATCAGAAAAAACTTGAGAAAATGGATAAGTGGCCCGAAAGAGATCTAAATGAGTTACTGGAGGAGGCACAGAAAGTATACATGCGGAGAGACGAGGAAAATTGGCGTACAAAAGCAAAAATAATGAAAAACATAGAGTCCGAATCAGCTAAACCTAATGCTACTGCAGTTCCACCCAAGACCACTAACCAAAAAAATGAAACATCCAACACGAATCGTGCAGAACATTTCTGCACATATTGCAACAAGTATGGCCATGGAACACGGTATTGTTATAAAAGAGCCAAAGATGAAAGCATATATAAGGAAGTAGAAACCTCAAACAATACCAACTGACAGGGTCAGGGGCTCTATCCTTTGGGGACCAAAGAACATCTCAAAGAGCCCCTGATAACCCTATTAGTAGGTCTCCACAGGCAGCCGATGACATTCCTAGTAGATACAGGTGCTGAGAGAACATGTATAATGGAAGCACCGAAAGGGACATATGTAACAAAGAGAAAAACCTTAGACTTTTCAGGGGCGAAAGGCGAGACTTTCCCTGTTCCAGTTATATTGGACCTTACAATACATGAGAATGGACGGACGTTCACAGGTGTTGTGTTATACGTACCCCAAGCCGGGGTAAATTTGCTGGGGAGAGACTTTCAAGTTCACCTTTGTGTAGGAGTCGTCCCACAGGGGGGAAAAATGGTCACGAAATTATTCGTTTTATCACTGGATGATGAAAAGAAAATAAATCCACTTGTCTGGGCCAAACCCGGAAATCGGGGGAAACTAGACATTCCTGAACTGACTGTTAATCTAATTGCAGGAACCAACCCCATCAGGGTTCCTCAATACCCTCTAACCAAGAAAAGACGACTGGGACTCAAACCGATTATTGAGGAGCTCCTGCGAGACCTTATATTGGAGCCATGTAAGTGTCCTTTTAATACGCCAATTCTGGCGGTCGGTAAGCCAGACGGTTCTTATTGGCTGGTGCAGGACCTCCGTAGGATCAATGACCGAGTAGAGACCGGGTTTCCACTTGTACCTAACCCGTACACCTTACTGAGCCAAGTACCACCTGAGCACGCTTGGTTCTCGGTCATTGATCTTAAGGACGCCTTCTGGTCCTGTCCTTTGGATCCTTCTTGCAGAAACATCTTCGCTTTCACGTGGGAGGATCCAGATACCGGAAAAAGGACCCAGCTTTGGTGGACTCGACTTCCCCAGGGGTTTACTGAGGCTCCCTTGCTCTTCGGTAAGGCACTCGAAGAACTTTTAACCACTTTTTGTCCACCCAAAGGGGTTAAAATTACACAATACGTAGATGACCTGCTCGTGTCCGGAGAGCAGGAATCTACAGTTCGATCAGCAACCATTGATTTATTAAATTTTCTAGGGAGAAACGGGTTGCAAGTATCCAAGCCCAAATTACAATTTGTCATGGAGGAGGTCAAGTATCTCAGACACCTAATTGGCCATGGGGCAAAGAAATTAAGCCCCGAAAGAATAGAAGGAATAATTGGCTACCTCCTCCCAAAACAAAGAAAGAAATTAGACAATTATTAGGGCCAATTGGGTATTGTAGACTGTGGATAGACAGATACACGCAATCTGTGAAATTCCTGTATGACAAGCTAGTGGAAGAAGAGCCCGTAAATTGGACAGAAGAAGATGATCATAGATTAAAAGAGCTAAAAGACAAACTCACAAAGGCTCCAGTGCTTAGCTTGCCCTCCCTGGAAAAACCCTTTGATTTATTTGTTAATGTGGACAGTGGAGTGGCATTCAGTGTCTTGGCTCAGAGCTGGGGAGGAGTCCGAAAGCCCATGGTGTTTTTGTCCAAGATCCTTGATCTGGTAGCTAGGAGGTGGCCAGCGTGTATTCAGGCTGTCGCTGCATCAGCCACGCTGGTTACCGAGTGCCAGAAGCTGGTGTTTGGGGGAGGATTTACCCTCTATACTCCTCATTGTATCAAGACCATTCTAAGTCAGCGGGCAGCGGAATGGCTCACCGATGCCCGGATGGTTAACTATGAAAGTGTATTAATGGAAGCAGAACATCTCCAAATTAAAGTATGTACTTCACAAAATCCCACTTTATTCCTCTATGGTGTCCCAGAAGGGAAACTCGAGCATAATTGTATTAATGTTATTGACTTGCAAACCAAAGTCTGGGAGGACCTTACGGATGTCCCCATTGCCGGAGGCAAAGATCTATTCATAGACAGGTCATCTCGAGTGACCAATGGAAAGAGATGCTCGGGCTATGCCATTGTGGATGGGCAAAAATTAATTACATTGGAAAAAGGAAAACTGCCCACCCAATGGTCTGCTCAATTGTGTGAGTTATTTGCACTGAATAAAGCTCTCCAGTTACTCTCCGGCCAAATAGGCACGATTTATACGGACTCAAAGTATGCATACGGCATTGTGCACACTTTCAGTAAGATTTGGACTGAAAGAGGATTTTTAAATTCAAAAGGAAAAGACTTATTGCATAAGGAATTAATCTTAAAAATCTTAGAATCTCTCAAGTTACCTACAGGTGTGTCAGTAGTCCATGTGCCGGGGCATCAAAGGGGCCTCACTATGGAAGCAAGGGGAAACGCTCTAGCTGACATTGCCGCGAAAACAGCCGCCATAGAAGACGAAGAACCACCGAGAGATAATATCTTAAAAGTCACCACTAGATCAATGAAAAAGAAGTACGAAAATGAAGAAGTCCAGTTACCACCAAAAGAAGGGAAAACACCAGAAGTTGAAACAGAGGGGATTGCAGACCAAGAAAAGGAGGTGAGTGGAAACAATTTACCCTTACCCACACCAAAATTTACTGATAAAGAGGAACAAAGGATGCTTTCTATTGGGGGCATCAAAGATCTGGAAGGAAAGTGGCGCCTTCCAGATGGCAGACAAATTTTAAATAAAGGACTGACTAGGGAGATTTTATTGGCAATTCATCGAAACTACCACTGGGGCTCAAGAGCCCTGGTGGACCACTTTTCCCGAACTTTCTGCTGCCTTGGGATTTATGAGGTAGTCAATCAAATTACATGAGATTGCATCACCTGCCAGAGGGTAAACCAAAAGCAAATGAAAAATGTTGTTGGAGGAGGAATGGACATGGGTACCCGTCCATTCCAAAATATACAGATTGACTATACTGAAATGCCTCCAGTCCAAAAGTGGAAATACCTATTGGTGATCGTGGATCACCTTACTCACTGGGTTGAGGCCTTTCCAACAGTAAATGCCACTGCTCAGACGGTGAGTAAAGTAATCCTCAACCAAATTATTCCATGATACAGGGTGCCTCATCGAATTGATTCGGATAGGGGTACCCATTTTACATCAAAAATAGTACAAACCCTCATGGAACAATTAGGCACAGATTGGAAGTTACACACCCCCTGGCACCCACAAAGTTCGGGGCGAGTGGAACGTATGAACCAGACTATCAAAAGAATGCTAACCAAACTGATTATAGAGACAAAGTGGACTTGGGTAAAATGCCTTCCACTTGCACTCCTTAATATACGAACTCAGCCAAGAACAGATATAAGGGTTTCCCCATATGAAATGCTTTTTGGCCTACCATACTTAGTTACCCAGTACGAAATTGATGTAAAGGAACACGGAAATTTAAATATTCAAAGATATGTTTCAGTTATTGCAAAAAATACCCTTGAATTAAAAGAGAAAGGTCTCATCCCACAAACTCCACCTTTGGAATTTGCAATACATAGCACTGAGCCTGGTGATTGGGTCCTCATAAAATCATGGAAATCAAAGTCATTAACTCCTAGTTGGGAGGGTCCGTTCCAGGTCCTAATAACAACGGAAACAGCAGTAAGAACGGTGGAACACGGGTGGACCCACGTTCAACGAGTGAAGGGACCTGTCGCGCCCCCAAAGAAGAAAAAAGAAAGAGAACATCAACAAGAAATCCCAGCTTGAACATCAAAGAAGAGACCACTAGGAAGAGGCAGCCTGGTTACTTATTGTAAAAGAAAAGTTACTAGTTAAACGCAGTTCTGTCTGAAGTTAACTCATCTTGTGATAAAAGGGAAATACTTAAAGTAACCTTGTTTCTCTCACTCTCTTGCAGATATCCCTTCAAAAAAGACGCCTTCTCCGTGACTGTGGAAGCTTAGCATACAAATTCGAGGACACTTTGTGAAAATTCACCAAGGCCAAGTTTGACATTAAAAGAATTTCTAGCAGAACGAACACACTAAGTTGCAATCCAGATGACCATCAAGGGACCTGCAAAGCACGGGCACGAAGCAGCCGGAACACCTGGAGGGAGCCAGAAGAATGGAAGAGGCTCTTCCAAATCGCCATATTTATCATTCTAATGGCGTGGATCCCAATGCTAGAGGCGAGTCCCTATTCCCGGTGCAACAAGTGTTATAAGACTGCATATGAAACAGCTGGAAGTTCTTTTAATATCAAACACTTTTTCCAAGCACACTCATACATTAACCCAGGTTGTTATAACATCACTACATTGAAGAAGTGCTCGGAAAAAGGTCACACCTACTGGATTGGGCTCAATATTGGTACAAACATCCAGAAAAAGAACGAAAAGTGTCCCTCCGAAGAAATTTGGCTCTGCTTCAATTTCAACTATATAAGAAAAGTGGATGATTTAAGGAAACGAAAAATTCTGGATGTCGACCTGATCCAGGAGGTCGTGATTCAAGAAAAACAAAATCAAAAAAATGCTGACCCTCTAGAATCGGACAAAAACCTATTCGTAGACTTGGCAGAGAGGATCAGCAAGCAATTAAATTTGACAAATTGCTGGGTGTGTGGAGGGACCTTAACGTCAGAGCATTGGCCTTGGTGGGGAGTCAGTATTGGACCCCTCGAAATGTTACAGCTTAATGACATTCCTCCCACAACCCGGAATGATAACGAAATCTGGCAGCTAAGCAACACAGTCCTCGGAGAGGAGTGTCTTTGGAGAAAAGGAATCAAGTTTCCACAAGCAGTGGGGGAAACAACTTGTAAACGTTATTACATTACGGACGGTAAAAGACAGTGGTGGCTACCAAAAATTCCAGATGTGTACTGGTCAACTTCCAAAATACCACATAAGAACTGTTTATACCATGACCAGGAACAACTTTACCAGTGTTGGGAGGAAGGCAACCCCTATTCAACCCTGCCAGCTTTAGCCAGATACTGGACGAGGATAACATCAACCAACAAATACTTTTGGGCTGCACCAACCTCGCTCTACTGGATATGCAGACAAAGAGCATATTCGAAACTTCCAGAGCGGTGGGGAGGGAGTTGCACGTTAGGGGCAATCCAGCCGAACGTTTTCTTGTTAGCGAACCCAGCAGGGAACCAGCTTGGGGTTCCATTATATGATGAATTAACCAGGGTCAAGAGGCATACAATTGGGGGCACCCAGCGGTGGAAAAATGAAGAGTGGCCTCCAGAAAGGATTCTGGAGGTCTACGGCCCTGCCACCTGGGCCCAAGACGGAAGCTGGGGATACCGAACCCCAATATATATGTTAAATAGGATAATTCGGTTACAAGCCCTAATTGAGACAATAACGAACAAAACTGCTCAAGCCCTCGAACTCCTCTCCTCACAACAAACACAAACACGGTCCGCTGTCTACCAGAATTGATTAGCCCTTGATTACCTTCTGGCTGAAGAGGGAGGAGTATGTAGGAAATTTAATACTACTGATTGTTGTTTGCATATTGATGATAACGGGGAAGCCATCTCACAAATCACTAAAGACATTAGAAAATTGGCACATGTGCCCGTTCAGACTTGGCACTCAATTACCGACTCGGATTGGTGGGGGAACTTGTTCCCCAGCCAATGGTGGAAGAAGGCACTAGTGATAATTGGCTTGTCACTAGTGGGACTCATCTTCCTCCCTTGCTTAATTCCATGCTTTGTGAGATTGATTACCTCGGTTGTGATACAAATGCCCGCCATCCAAGAGATGCAACAACACTACAAAGCACAAACTCCTGCAACTTCACAGTCACGGGTTCTCCAAGTCATGGTTAATAAAAAGGACAAAAAGGACCAAGTAGCATACCGTGTACTAAGAGATTTCAAAGAGCCCCCTAAAATAAATGAAGAACTAACTACCTTTTTATAAGGTAATGCAAAAATTCAAAATTCTGACAAAACAAAAAGAGGGGGGAATTGTCATAAATGACTGTTTAAAGTGAATTTTTGCATTAATGAAATTGCGTAAAACTGGTGTTCAAACTATACTTTAAGAAGTTATAATTCATGTTCACAAAGTTAATTGTCCTGTTCCTAAGTTAATTGTGTTGTTCCTCAAGTTAATTGTGAAATTTAAAAATGTTTAAAATGTTGTATTACTGAAATTTAAAGGAGTTTAACATTATAAGTAAGGGAAGAGTACCCAACCCCCTGGCCAATATTAAAGGAACACCTCTGCCACGTTTCTAAAAATAGTAATCGACAGTTGGGTCTGTCACTGGCATGTTGCGAGAATGGAATACTAATGAGGCTTCTTCCCGCCTATGCAAACGAGCATAAACCAGCCCTTAGACAACACCATCTGATTGGCGGGAAGGACCCCCTCATTAATTAGTAAAACCAATGGGCACCAACTTGAGGGGAGGAAGCATGGACAGACCCAGCCTACCGAAAGTTGGCATAAATAAGTCTCCGTGAAGGAGGGATCGGGCTCTTTGCAGCTGACGCTCGAGCTCGGCAGCTGACAGCGTCAGTGCGCAGAGGGTTCCTTGCTCTCTAACCGACCAGCGGTTTAGCAGATCCTGAGCCAGGGCGGTTTGCCTCTAACCTTTTATGGGTTTACAGTTAAATCTTTTATTATCCTTTAGATCTTAAATCTAAAGGACGCCCGGCTCTGACGAGCTCTCCCGGGCCGTCAGCCGACGGTTGAGGCGTACTGATCGCTACACTGGGATTTCTTTGGTATTTTTCTTTTGTATTTCCTTTACGGGGATTCTCGGACACAGCCAAGTGTCCCAATAAACATCTTCCTGGACTACCCTCGTTGTGAGAATTGTCCTCATTTTTGACCGTACAGAAGCTAATAAAGTCTTTTTTCTGGGTAACTTCTGCAAAAGAGTGGAGTGGTCTTGTTCGGAGATGTCACTGGCCATCCAAAATGACTGAGCTGATGTGAATGAGTAATAGGTAGTTTTCAAGTTCACAGGCAGATGGATTTATTCTTTGCATGTTTGGATTTTGGACTCTCCATACTGATACCAACACCATGCTGGTAATTCCTAGTGAAAATGTAATATTCACATTATTACAACTATGTACTAATGGTATTAATGGTGGTTAATAATCGTGGTAATACTTACAGCTTTAGTCCTAACCCAAAGTTCATCTACATCATAAACAAGATAAAAGGACACAGATGCACATTTTTGCTTCTTCTCTACACAAAAATTAAAACTAAGAGCATGCAGAGTCATGTGGAATCAGATCCCTTAGAAAAGCAATGGAGCAAGGTTGTTTGCATGGTCTCTGTGTACACACAGTGCCTTGGCAAAGCAATCGGTAAAACTTCATTGCCCTCTCAAACAGACTACAGCTCTAATGTTCATGGCTGGGACAGTGTAGTGAGTTGATGCCATTTTGATGGTCCAATAAGTAGGGAACTATTTATCCAAAATGGCTAATATGAATGTTTCTGGGAACAAAAGACTTCAAATTCAAAGATGCCAAAGTTTGCAAATTCAGAGATGTAATTTTTCCTAAGAATTTAACTCTGAAAATCACTGAAAATAAAACACTTCTCCAATTTTACATTTGGATCAGAAGCAGAGACTTGAAGACAATGTGTATTCATACATATAATCTGCATCATACACTGTGCAGAGCAAGATATCAGATACTTGATTAGCTAAATAGTGCATACAGAAGCAAATACTATTTGGACAGTGATAAATTGCAGAGCCATACAACAGTTCATTCTATACATATTACTGTGCTTTACTTTAGTTTTGTCAATTCATCTGTACATATACTCCTAAACTAGTCAGGTCAGGTTCCTTTCATTCTGAATTTTTTAGAACTAAAGGAAATGTCAAGCAGGAGCTCCTGTTTTTCCTAACATGAGAATTGCTAATGAGATATTGCTTTGTCTTTTCAAATACTGGAACAACTGTTGCACTGACAAGCATACCCAGATCACATGCTGCTCTGGACTACATCCCTTGAGGGACTTCTGGAAAAAGCTTTTAAAATTAGGTTGTCTGAGAGTAGAGTCTGTCAAATATGTGGAAATCTCTAGCAAAATACAACATTAAAAAAAAAAAAAGCCATAATCTGACGAAACCAGACGCTCCTTGTAGGTATTATATGTCTGAAGAATTTAGGATAAGGTTAATATGCTTTGTCACTTATTTGGCTTCACTTCTCTGCTGTGGGCAAGGCCTGTGGCTTTCAACAATCCTGTTGGTGTGTAAATAAATGCCCCTTTAATATGTCATAATTTCAAGTATTTTGTTTTGTAGTTATAAATGATTAACATACCTTTTATGATTTTTTTACTCTGTTTTACCTTTAGGGGCATACTTTCCCTTCTGCGCATATGTGTAGCGTCCAATAGCAACAATAACAGTTACGAAGTATGTCCCCAGGGAAAATAATTTCCCAAAGAACCTTTAAAATGTAAATCTATGCACCATTCTTGCCAACATGCATGCTTCAGTAAGTGAAACTAATATTTGCTACTTGCCAGCATAATAATCCAAAAACTGTGTAAATTTCAAACATGAAGTTAAGAGAAAGTTTCCAATTTTAACTCTGTATAACAACAGAGTTAACAGAAGCAACTGCAGAGTTACACCATCTGACTTTTGAAGTGTAACTTTTATGTTGAGATGACGGAGGAGAAGAGTGTTATATTTAATACTGTATGCTTCTGCTAGTATAACTTATACTACTCTAAAGAGCTCCATGAAAAAATATGGTGATCCATCCTTATTTGGATAAGGACAAAATGCATAACCACACACTTAATAGATTTAGATTAGCACCTATAGCAATTGGGATCATAGTTACCTTTGATCTCAGATTGGTTTTCTACAGTTTAATTCCACTTAATGCAATGGATTGCTCTTGCTTTACATAGCTGGGAATAAAAATTATTTAATAAATTATTACCATTTTCTAAAAAGGAAGATGGTAATTAGTGGGTTTTTAACTTAAAATTTGAGCAAATGCTGTAATGAAAAGTATAATATTGTGTCTATGTATGAATATATGTATGAATATACATAAAGAAAATTATGATGTAATATTGAAGAGTAAGGCTATAAAAGCAGAAATGTATCCAATTGTCAATCAAGGTAGTACTTATGGAAAGTGTTTATTTGTCTCTTTTCATGTTTTACTCTAAGTGCAGGATGAAATTTTTCAAGTGTAAATATAAAACATAAAAATATTCCTGAGTCCTTCCTGACAGGATTCTTCTAGGTCCCTAAAATATATTTATTCTGCAGTGGGGCATGCAATAACAATGCACATACCAAATATGATACCCAGAGTGATGAAACAAAACAATTACTGTTATGAACACATTTTTTTTGTTAGGGAATAAATAGATCTGAGCCATAAATGTCATCAAATGTGCTTCACAGGCAATATCTTCTCACAGTGAAGTCAGTACTTGTGACTCAGAGCAGAATCAGTCTCATTTCATCAGCTAGATCCTGTTCCCATTACTATTTTAAAAGGCTGCATCCCCAACAGCAGTCTAATGAATGATTTAATAGACACATAGCCTTATTTCTGGTGCCCCTGTTATTTCTGTAAACGCTTTTTTCTGAGTTTACTTCTCCTTCATGTTTTCTAATAAATCTAAGCAGCAGATCATCAATATCAGTATTTTATTTACTTAAGTAAATCAGCAAGACAGACATTTCATCCAATATTGATACTTTGACCATGAGTGTATTATAAATTGACCTGAGAAATGAAATATATCAGGATGTTAATACTGGAGAACATAACATGAGGGTTTCTTTAGACCCCCTTCACCTTCTCCTTAAGAGACCTTTCTGACAGAATATTTTGTAATCATAGCGGTCTTTTGATAAAAGCTTAGGATTTAAAAAACTGCTGTCAATTTTATTTAAAATCACTTGAATAAATACGTGTAGGCATAACAAGTATTTGTAGTTTATTAAGATATTTGGCTTTAAAATACAAATTAAATTATCTTTTTCATATTTTAAGGATCTCTCAAGATTACACAACACCAATGGCCACACTCCTTACAGTAATGAAGCCATGATATAACTTAAAACATCGGGTGTCACTGTACATGATGTAACCCACACAAAGGAAATTATTAATACTTTGTGACCCTCTTTTTCTAGGAAGGGGCTGGAGAGGTCTTGCTTTATAACAAAAGGAAGAAATAAGTAAATATGAATTGCTGATGTCTTTCAGGTTAACTTTCTAAATGTCAGTTATATCCACAAGACCAGTTGTGTATTCCAAACCCTAACAATTTGTTTTGCCACTTGCTAGCACTGTGCCTGCATGGCTCTTCATCAGTCATCAGCTACTGTGCACAATAGCTCATTAGATTACTGTGTTACAAATTTTCATTACAGTTTTATGTTTATCCTATGCAGAATTGTATGTTCACTGAGAGGGCTGAGTTTGTGTGTACAGCTATGTTGGCATAATTATATCCATGCAAAAATTTTTAATACATGCAAGGCCTAAGGTAGCACAGTGTTCTGAACTTCAGTAACTATCATCTACTCAACATATACTCCAAGAACTTGACAAAATTTGAATATAATTTAAAATGTATTTCTACTTGAGAATAGCAGCCTGCATGTTAAAAAATACTTCTGAAAAGTATATCCTATACAAAGACAAATTGCACTGGGAAGAATTATTATGCAAGTTGTACATCAGGAGTACTCTTGTACCAGTTTTTTGTCCAAACAGACTTAATAGAATCACTGTATTTTGTTTCAGTCGTATGGCACGGTTAAAGCCTGAGCAACAGGGAAAAATAACAATAGCCGTCTTATTTTGTATTTATCTAATCAACTGTGGCTTATTCATTGAACAATGATACATAGAAACAATCTGTAATTTATTTTTAAGACTTTATTCTCGATTTAATAAAGGCTTCTGTAACACACTAAGTTGGTGGGACAGTTACAGAGTATTCAAAGTCCTAGCTATAGCAGAGCCTCCGTGTTTGGTTTAAAAAGCAATATGCTTACAAGCACATCCCAGACTAAACAATGTAACCTGTAAATAAAATATTGAAAATTACTTTTCTTAGTTAAAAAGTGGAAGAACTATTGTTAAAAAGGTGTAATTACATGCATATTTGAGTATTCAGCAGAGGGAAAGGCAGCTAATCATTTGGAGTTTTTCAATCCACCAGCAGTAATAAGAGCAAGCAAGAGAGATATTGTTTAGTGATTCAGTTTTTTTTCCAGAATTTAATTTTCCAAATAAAACAAACAAACAACTACAACAACAAAAAAAACCAACCAAAAAAAACCCCAAACAGACCATGCAATGTACAACGGGCTGTGTTTCTTAAAGTTTATATGTTAAGTGTTCTGCCAATTGAAGTGTTTTAGTAGGATTGCATTTACTGATACTCTTGGAAATAGGGCAGTATTCCATTCTATCTTCATAACATTTGGTTTCCTTAAAATTTTTGTGTGACAAAAAAAATAAAAAACAAACAAGAACAAAGAAACTCATCAACCAAAAATACCCCCATCCCCCAACTACTATAACCTGAATATGATGACACTTAAGGTTAAAATCTGTTTGGAAAAAGAACCAAACCAAGCCAGAAAGCAAGGAGACAAAAAGCTCACGGAGCCTCTGCAGAGCCAGAGTCAACATCGCTGGGGGAGAGCCGGGGTCCATCTCCCTCTGCAGGGGGTTTACCTCAGCTGAGCCGCCTGAGAGCATCTACGCCAAAACATTATCTTTTGTAAAGGAAAAGGGGAAACCGTGACCCTGAGGACATTTGCAAGGAGAAGCAAAGTTAACAAACAGCAAGATAATTATACCTTTAGCTGAACTTATGTCTTGGGGTTTTTTTTTGTGGTCACTGCAACCACCTCTGCATTATGTGCTTCATTCTTAGACATATATGTACAAAAGACAGAGCACTCTCCTTACTTTTAGTTAACACACTGACCAGCTGCTGCATCGAGGGAAAAGCCATCCCTTTATTAACTCTATGACCTTATAAATAATTTTGTCTAACTTCATCACGTGTTGTTTGTTGATCTGGGCATTTTAATTTTTTTTAAAAACATTTCCCATTTTCCTCCGTTCCAGGCCAGGCTCATCTCATTGCACCAGCAAGGGGTTCGGCCAGTGGCCGGACTGGCAGCAAGCGGGGCCAGGCCCGGCCGCAGTCGGCACCGCACCACCGGAGAGAGGCAAGGGCCAGCCTGCCGCCGCCTTCACTTCACGGGCGAACCGGNAAGCACCGTGCTGGGCCGGGCGGCGGGGAGCGGGGCGAGTACGCCCCGCGTCGTCCTGCGGAGATGCGGGCCGGGGAGGGTGGGGAGGGCCCGCCGCGTCGCTGGAGCTTGAGTGGCCTTTTAAAACGCGTTTGTCTCTCGAAGTTTTATTATTGTTCATTTGATCCGATGGGTTTTGCCGGGGGGCTGGAAGAGGAGAG
>VXAC01006153.1:107344-303586 GCA_013399225.1 Rhipidura dahli | reverse complement strand
CTAATCATTTGGAGTTTTTCAATCCACCAGCAGTAATAAGAGCAAGCAAGAGAGATATTGTTTAGTGATTCAGTTTTTTTTCCAGAATTTAATTTTCCAAATAAAACAAACAAACAACTACAACAACAAAAAAAACCAACCAAAAAAAACCCCAAACAGACCATGCAATGTACAACGGGCTGTGTTTCTTAAAGTTTATATGTTAAGTGTTCTGCCAATTGAAGTGTTTTAGTAGGATTGCATTTACTGATACTCTTGGAAATAGGGCAGTATTCCATTCTATCTTCATAACATTTGGTTTCCTTAAAATTTTTGTGTGACAAAAAAAAATAAAAAACAAACAAGAACAAAGAAACTCATCAACCAAAAATACCCCCATCCCCCAACTACTATAACCTGAATATGATGACACTTAAGGTTAAAATCTGTTTGGAAAAAGAACCAAACCAAGCCAGAAAGCAAGGAGACAAAAAGCTCACGGAGCCTCTGCAGAGCCAGAGTCAACATCGCTGGGGGAGAGCCGGGGTCCATCTCCCTCTGCAGGGGGTTTACCTCAGCTGAGCCGCCTGAGAGCATCTACGCCAAAACATTATCTTTTGTAAAGGAAAAGGGGAAACCGTGACCCTGAGGACATTTGCAAGGAGAAGCAAAGTTAACAAACAGCAAGATAATTATACCTTTAGCTGAACTTATGTCTTGGGGTTTTTTTTTGTGGTCACTGCAACCACCTCTGCATTATGTGCTTCATTCTTAGACATATATGTACAAAAGACAGAGCACTCTCCTTACTTTTAGTTAACACACTGACCAGCTGCTGCATCGAGGGAAAAGCCATCCCTTTATTAACTCTATGACCTTATAAATAATTTTGTCTAACTTCATCACGTGTTGTTTGTTGATCTGGGCATTTTAATTTTTTTTAAAAACATTTCCCATTTTCCTCCGTTCCAGGCCAGGCTCATCTCATTGCACCAGCAAGGGGTTCGGCCAGTGGCCGGACTGGCAGCAAGCGGGGCCAGGCCCGGCCGCAGTCGGCACCGCACCACCGGAGAGAGGCAAGGGCCAGCCTGCCGCCGCCTTCACTTCACGGGCGAACCGGGGAGGTAAACCGGGGCAGCCCGGCTCCCCCGTGTCATCCCGGTAAGACGTGCGCTCCGGCAGCCGCGGGGAGACAAACTTTGCGGGAAGGGCCGCGACGCGACAGGCCGGGAGAGACGGGGCCGAGACCCCCGAGCGCGCCCCGCAATCCGCTGCATACCCCCGCCCACCGTCGCTGCGGGCGGCTGCTCCAGCCCGCCCCGGTGAGACCCGCGGGCGGGGGGTGCTGTGGCGGCCCGGGGGGGCGGCGGGGCAGGATTAGGTTTCAGGCCGCCGGGGNGGCTGGAAGAGGAGAGAGGCCGCGGAGCCGCGGGCGGGAGGGCTGAGCCTGTTGCTCTGTCCCAGCACATCCCCCTTTCCTCCCCCCGAGCCGGCCGCGGGTGGCGGGAACGGCTGTGGGGGCCGGGCTGGGTCGGGGCTCCGGCCTGCGGCGGGCGGGCGGGCGGTCCGTGGGCTCGGGTGGCCTGGCGAGGCGTCGTCCTCACGGAAACAAAAGCCGAACCTCCCATGACATCCGCAGGGAGCCCTGCTGCCCGTTCACGGGTTCCGTTTTTACCCCCTGCGGGTGTTTCGTGACGGGAGGAGGTCTCATCTGCCGCCGCTGCCACAGACCTTGCGGGCGGCCGCGGCCCTCGGCCGGCACTTGTGGGCGGCGGCGTTGACACTCGCCGGACCGGAGGCCCCGGCGACACTGGCGGTGTCCTCGGGCTCCAGACGGGGCGGCGGCCGCGGCTCCTCGGGACCGGTACCTGTTACCGTGCTGGTATCGGCGCTCTACGCAGGTCCGACCCCGCTGTAGCGCTCCAGCCGCTTCCCGGTGCGCCTTTAAACGTAACGGGTTTGGCTGGGTGGAAGCGAAGGGCGAGGGGCCACCCGCGGCTGTGCCCTTTGATGAGTCTGGGTGCGGAAAGAAAAGGGGTGGTTCGTTTCGCGTGTCCCCACTTGCTGCCAGCACCTCCCTATGTTACTGGAAGGAGTAGGAGGACGAAAGAAAGAAAATCTCACCAAGCCGACCTTTTAAACGCCGTGTACAACCCTTAACAGATTTGATTTGCCATTTGGCTGGAAATTTTGTGGTTTATTTTTGTTTCCTTTTCCTTCTCTTTTGCTTTTATAAATACTGCCTCGTCCAGGTGTATTTTTGTGTCTTAATACGTGTAGAAGATTTTTCTTACTATAAACTGTTGGATAGAAAACGTCCTTACTGGCTTTGGTGCCAGAAAGTGTGTCAGGAGTCTGTCGCCGTAGGAGAGCAGTGATTTACTGAAATCAAGCGGAAGGATCTGAATTCTGCAGTTGCGGAAGTTCTATTGTGTGATGTTCTGTGGTTTCCATATCACCACTGCGTTTTCCAAGATAACAGCAACTCCTTGGTAGGGAAGAATCTAAACTGGAAAAGGGGAAAGTTTTAAAATAGCTTTTGTGAGTGTTACTTGATGCTTCTGTGGAAATTGAAAGTGATTGGAACATTAGAAGAAAAGAATGCAAGTGGAAAATATATAAGGACATACCCAAGCAGGACTTTTTTTACAGGGAACATCACTTTTCTTTATTGTTATGTATTTTTAGCTTGCTTATTTTTATTTCTTCTATGTGCTTAACAGTAATATGCATGTAACATTTACTGATTCGCCTGGTGTTTCTAATGGTTTCCGTAGTGCTTTGAAGAAGCTTTTCAGTAGGAACTGGATACATTCTCCCCTCTTCGAACAAAAGTGCACGAGGAAAGTTAGATCAGTATCAGCACTAGGGAAAGAGAACTGCACTTCTTAAGTACTGATGGATGATCTTTTTGTTCCACCTGGCCCTGGTTTGTGAATTCTTCAGAGGGGAATGTCTTACAGCTTCTCAGTCATGCAGATAGCTGTAGATGGTTTTGTTTTAACAAGTAGTACCTTGCTCAGTATACTGAGAACCATTTTAAAGACCTTTTAAACTTCTGCTCCATGTTTCATATAAAAAAATTCTAAAATTCTGTGAAGTGCATCCAGTACATTTTCTAATTGGCTTTATATTTGAGCATTGTGGTGAAGCAGTTCTGGCCAATACGATGCCATGCTGGCAGGATACTGTATCATCATTGATAAGGACAGTTTTGTTTCACCGCTGGTATTCCCAACAAGTCAATACAAAAATGTGCTATTTTTGCCTGGGCAATATTAAAGTATTTCTTTTGTTGGCTTTTCAGACCCTGTCCTTGCATATGAGACCCCTTGCACAGTTGTCTTGTTACACAATGTTATAATTTTCTGTATAAGTCACTTGTTATTATCACAATACACAAAGAGAAATTTGCGTTTTCAGTTTGTAGGGAACATGGTGACTCTTTGTTGATGCTTACTGGCAGCTGTTCAGAGAGGCTTTGTACTTACTCATTTATGTATGCTGTTTTCACCTCTGTGAAGAATCCAGTGTACGCTGAGGTGCAACTGCTGTAAAATCTATGCTTCATCAGGTTTAATTGAATTTAATGAATATGGATCAATTGTCTATGCTTGAAAACATAAAGAGGCAATATTAAACATGCCTGTATTTCATTAATTCAGTAGCGTCCCATATATTCTGTATATGCTAAAAAGTGGCTTTTCAGTTTCTGAAGCTAATGTAGAAGGATTCCAATTGATCTTCATTTAAGATATTTACTGAAAAAAATACTTTTTTGTAAAAGGTGTTATATTTGTTTCATTGACCAAAAAAATGCCAAACAAATCCCACCAGAAACACCCTATGTTTTCGTTTTTGGAATGCTCTTTACAAATCACTTTTGAATACATCACACACATTTATTAGTAGGTGAAATCATTATGGACCATTTAGGCCCATTTCCCAGTTGCAAGTATTGCTTGAATGTCAGTTAACATGGATATTATATCTTGTGCTGATGTAGGGCTTCTTTACAGTGTTACAGAACATTATTAATTATGCACAGTGAACATATCGGCAGTTCATGGCATTTTAAGTTTCTTTAATACATTAGTGTGATGTGTACAGAAGGTTAAAAGTAGTTGAATGTTCAAAATTCATAGTTTATTCAAAGTACATGATGCTGTTCAGCTCTATCACAGAACTTTTCTTCAAAAACACAGCCACTACGTCTCTATCTATTTTTGATGCATTCAATATCTTGCTAAATTTGAAGAGGCTAGTAATGTCCTTTCAAAGTGCTTAGAGTCTTTACAGAGCTGTGCAGTATTGCCTTTTTATTTCTGCTTTGAAGGTTTCAGAACCATTTTCACTAGCATAGCTTTTAATTGTAAATGTCAGACATCTCTTGCTTGCTTGTTGCATTCCAGGTAGTTGGTGGAAATCTGCTTTGTTCCTTGTGGAACAGTGCACATTAATTTTGCTTGGAATAAATCCTTAATTTGAATCAGTTCTCTCATTTGTCATCTAGAAGTTCTCAGTCTAGAGTCTCTTGGCTGATGTAAACAAGTGGTTGATGTTAATTTGGCAAGCTTGCATCCTGTCAGTAAAATGGTAGGCTACCCTTTTTTCCCCTTCTTTCTTCCTGTCCACTTTTTCTTTTTGTTTATTCTCTTTTCCCTGTTGATCATTGCTCTCTGGCATTTATTTTCACATCCTTCGTGTGCCTAAGAAAGTGATGTCTGCAACAGCAAAATCGCATTTGTGACAGTGGAAAGATACCTAGAAAAAAATATGTAGAAAAGCACAAGATCTTTCAATTTACTGTGAATAGTTTCCATTGCCTTAATTTTGACCACATTAGTTCTCTCTTTCTCTGGTTGGTAGTAGCCAGCATTCAAGAGGTAACTGGGAAAAATGGAAGAACTCCTAGAATCTGCAGGCAAAGCAGAAACTTTAGCCGTAATTAGTGTCTCCCACTTCCTGTGTGGTTTTGTTTCCATTCGTGCACCACGCAGTGCAAACACAATATGCCTATTTGAGTGATAGCCAGACAACTGGGGAGGAAGATGCCATAGGATAAAAATCAAGTACTAAAGGATATCTGTAGCCCAGACAAATCCAGGTCAAAGTGTTGGATTAGAAGTTTCAAAATAATCTTTTAGCAGCTATAAAATGCGTGTTGTGGTTACCTTGCTGCTTAATTGATATTTCAGTTTTCTATTTAATTTTAATCTCATGCAACTCCAAGCCAAAGTTTGGGCCTAGAGATCACTCTTAAGATATGCATTTCCTCTGTGTCCTCAGAGCACTTCAGGTAATGCAGGAGCTACAGGGCAAAGCCTATTACTGTGTTTTCTATCTTTGGCATTTCATGTTTCCTAATCCAGTGCTATGAGCATTAGCTCCCAAGGTATTATCTGAAATGGCTTTGTGAAATAGTAGGTGGAGTATCCGTCAATGAAACCAGAGTAGGTTTCCTTGTAGAAACTAAGTAATCAGGTGTGAAAGAATGATCAATGGATCATCGTGAATCTTTTGTCTGTTTAGCTAAATGCCTTCTGTGATTGCAGTGGAAAGGACGTGATCAAATAAATTCTGGATTTTTAAAAAAATTTTGCCACCTGTGTATTTTAGTGTTTCAGAGTTGGACAGAAGGAAACCAGAGTTGCAACATGCCAGTTGTTTTCTGGCAACCAGTGTTATCAAAGAAGGGTAGCATAAAGAATGGTGAAATGTGTGTATAACACATTTTTGTTCATTAGCCTGGGAAGAATCAAATTTCAGAAGTGCAAGCTTGAAGGGGATCATCTTTAACTGTCATTTGTTCTTAGAGAGAATATGGCATGTTTGTCACCACATACCTCTCTAAAATTCCTTGTGTTTTCTATTCTAATGTTCTAACACAGAAGGAGAAGGAGAAGATGATGAGGCTTGGGGATTTTTTTCTTTTTTTTTTCCTTTCTTTTTGGTTTGGCTGTTTGTTTTTGTTTAAATCACAGCTTTCAGGTACCTGTGTCTTTAGAACTTGAAAGTAAATTTAACTTGCTGTTTACTTAACAGTATTTCTTCAATTTGCCAATAAAATCTTAAGTCAGACAGTCTGTGTTCTTATTACTGTGAAGAGATCAATGAACTCTAGCACTGAAATACAAAAATAGTTAAATCTACTTTGAGCTAAGCTAGTAAGCTCTTTGAGGTGTGGAGATTGTTGTAGCATGTATAGAAGGGCTGGGTTTGGCTTCAGGTTCCTGTGATAGAGACTGCCAGGGGACTGCAAAATGAGAAAATAAGAACTAAACTTCTCACTGTGCATCTAGAAATCTATGATGCCATTATAAAAAATATTCACTATGACAGTTAGGCCTTTCAGCATGTAATCATGGATGCCACTCTACTTTTCACTAGCATGTTATTGCTGAAATGCCTAGAAGCAAGCCTGGTTTAAAGGCCAGGGTGTCCTGTAGTTGGTGGTGGTGTTTATCAATATGACTCTGCAGTGTATTTTGCATAGATGTGTGGTTGCTTCTCCAGTAGTTCCACTATGTTAATGTGCCACTAAGCTGGTGCTGACACATCCCACTTGTTAGCATGGATGAGGCACAGCAGGAGCAGTCACGTGGCTTTTTGTAATTTCAGAGTGCAGAGCGAACAGCGGTCATCTTGGCCTACAATATGCAGAGGCAAATGCTGGTGCCTCAGTGCATTGTATTGGCCTCAGAGGAGGTGTGAGGGAAAATATTCTGATGACTGTTTTGGTCTTGTTCATGCTTATTGCTGCAGTCCACAAAAGCATGAAGCTGGCCAGCTGGGAAGGGATTCCCTGCTAATATAAACACAAATAAGGAGAATTAATCTGAGAGCTCAAAATGGATTTGCTGATACTAGCATGACACTAGAGCAGTATTCACTCATCTCTCTAAAGCATGAGGTAAATAGAAAGTATGTAATGAATGTCTTAGCAGAGCTAAGGACTTATTTTCATTGCAAATTAGATAGCATTATCTAAACCTATAGATATGTTTAGCACTTGGGTCTGCTTTTAGAATCTTCTGCTATAAGTTGTTAAGAGTTCATACCTTCAGGATTGCCTGAACACAATGGACCTTGGGTGCTGTCACTTGTGCAACTTGCCTTTCACAGAACAAGAAGAATGAGATTTTAGGCAAATTGAGCCATAAGATAAAGCAATATCCAGCTACTTCAAAAAACAAAGACATTTTACGGCTTCATCTCTTCTTGAGGTTGTTGCAGAGCTAAAGCAGAAGAACAGTAACTATGTGTTCTCCCTGAGTAGTTTCATCTGTTGAGCATATGATGTTATGTGGTTGTGCATATAGTGCTGTGATAAATGAAATTACTGAAAAATACTTCTTTTCTAATTTTTTGCACAGTTCTCTGATTCCATCCACTACATAGCCCCAAGGATAGGTATTGATAAAGAACTGGAACACTGAAACAGGAATGAACTGCTTTGACTGGCATTGCCGCTGAGGAAAACATCTACAAAGATGACATAAGTGCTTCTGTTTTTAAATAGGGGCTCTGAATATAAGTGACAGTAGTTTCTTAATCTAGAAACAAAAGCTATGGGTGATTAAAGTTTGGGGAAGTCAGCTTCCTTCATGATGTTTAAATAATCTCATCTAGACCTTCCCATGTAAAAGAGACTTAATTTTGTCCTGTTTTGTAGAGTGACAGGGTGAAAATACAAGATACTTGGATTGTTTTTCAGATCTGGTAATCTCATGCTGGGATTTTCCTTGCCAAGTGAGAAAACAGACTCTTCATAAAAGCTTATTTTTATTTAAAAGCTTAATTTGGATCACAGATTAACATTACTTTGACAAAGTCAGGTGTAAGGGGTTTGAATTTTGTACGTTGTCCTAAAAAGGATTCTATATCAATGAATAGTTATATTCAAATTCAGTCTTCAGAGAGGTTGTGGACTCTGTGGATTCCTGTAGTGGGCTGGATAGGGCTTTGAGTATCTAGGTCTAGTTGGAACTAGATCATCTTTAAGGTCTCTTCCAACATAAACCATTCTGTGATTCTGTGAATAAAACTGATAAGAAGCTTCAGGCATATTGAAACTAGACAAGTCATATTAATGGAACTTGAAACCATTTTAAACCCATTTGGTTTGCTTTTCCTGCGCAAACGGCAGATAATATAGGCTTGACAAAATGATAAGGTTCTATAAATAATGATTTTGTTAGGCTGTCTTATCCAGCAATCTGCCAACATCATTCCTTCCCTCTTTTTATCCAAAGTTTCAAGAAAAAATCACTTAGTGCTTAGAGATCATAGTTCTGCATGTTTTTAAGTTGTCCACATTCAAGTTGGGATGCTATAATGAAGTGTTTTCCTTCTATAAAGAGAACAAAAGCACCATTGTGGAAGACTGTTCATATTCCTGCAATGATATTTTAGCTCCTCACTTCTCCTCAGCTGTCCATCTCCATCAAACATGTTCTGTCACTGCAAATTTCTGAGAAATTGCAGGTGTACATTTTTAAAAACCCCCAAAAGCAACAAAAAAGTATAAGCAAACCAGTTCCAGAATTTCTTCCTCTTAGTGTAGGATTTCTTTCCTGGAAACTCACGCTGATGAAAACTCAGCTATCATCCACATCTGAGTCTCAATTCTAATGTTATTAATAGTAGAGACTCTAGTGTGAGAGTCCTGCAAGCCTGTAGCTTTGTGATTTATATGACTTTTCTTTCAAAGGTGGCTGTAAAAAACATGCTGTGGCTCATGCACCTGAAATTGTCAACACAGAGCTTGAAAACTGATCCCACAGGGAATATTTTTCGTGAATCACTGAAAATGAAAGCAATGAAACAGTGTAGAATACCAGTGGCAGCTATGATTCATAGTGTCTGATTAAAGCAGTGCAGGACATGTTGTGCAACACTATGCAGACAGCAGCTTTGATATGGAAATGCAAAAATATTACAAAGATATTCCTAAAGCAGTTTTCAGGAAGGTTTTGAGGACCAAAGTGAGTCAGAATATGGTCACCTTTGAGGTTATTTTAATTATCTGTGGAGATTGTTTTTTTGTGGATTGTTATTTTGCTGTTTATTGCTTTCAAAGGTCAAACTTTTTTCTTTCCCTTCAGGGCTTAGTATTTCTATAAATGTGACCTTTTTCCCTTTCTCTTATTTTTCAGGGAAATATTTACAGTCTCTTTCCAGCATTGAATTAGAAGCTGAGAAGCAGAAAACATGTTGGAAACAATTGGTAATTTTTTTTCATTTGTATCACAGTATTTTTGTGGCCAAATCACGTGTGTATGATAGATTTGGGATATGAGTATATGCTGTTGAGAGAGATTTTGAAAAAAATTACCTACTATGCTTAGAAATGGATGTTGGCTTTGGGTTTTTGTATTTGAAAACAGAAGTTGTACAATCAAATGTTTAGTGTATTTAATTTCTAGTCTGTTGTCTTGATGTAATTGTTTTAATCTTTTCTTGAATTAAAAGTTTGCATGGAAAAGACAAAATGTTTCCTATTATGACTATTTATGCCACTAGTTATTTACAGTGGACTGTAGCCACAGTTCCCATAACTGAATTTTAATGGAGGCTCTTTCATTTTTGTAACCCGCTTCTTGATAGACAAAAATACAATTCTCATTGGCATCATTTTGTGTTCTGCCTCTGACTTCCTGCATCATTAGACACGTTTGGCGGGGGATTTTTGTTCAGAACAGAGCCATTCAAATTCTCTGTTGTTTGAACAGTAAAGAGGGTTACATATGTTACCTCGTGTGGCTGTTTCTAGACTGCTACTGACTAGGAATGATTATTGCTGCAGATACTCATCGGGCCCTCCAGGCCATGGAACGCTTACAGGCAAAACTTCGGGATCGAGGTGACGTTGCAAATGAGGAGAAATTGAGCGTATTAAAATCAGTGCTGCAGAGTCCTCTCTTTAATCAAATTCTAAACCTTCAGACTTCTGTTCAACAACTGAGAGATCAGGTAGGAAAAGCAGTCTTTAAAGTGCACGGGAAAACTTGCTAGGTAATATAAAGATGTGTGTGTTTCTGCTTGTTGAACAGTGAAATACCTTAAACTAATCATCTGATCCAAAGGTTTGGGGACATAACCCACTGACTTTTCAGGGCTTTGTTGGGGCCATATTTTGTGTATGTGATTTTTATGTATATGCTCATTACTTAAAATGGGCAGGGTAGGGAAATGGTGATACGGGATGGGGGGTTAATAAATAAATGTTTTCTATGAGGTCTGGGACTTTTTTCCTAGGAGCCTTTTATTGCTCTTTGTGTCTTACCCTGCTAAAATGAGGTTATAGAGGGAAGCTATGGAATGGCTGACTTTAGAAGGACATGAAGATCTATTTAGTGCTTTGTATAGGAATAAAAGATCAAAGAGAAGCCAGAATTCCTGTTTCCTTTTTACTTCCTCAAGGTATTAAGTATTAATTTTCTGCATGTTTTCAATGAGCTTGAGGAAAGGGTCAGCAGCTTGGCTACATTGACTTTATTTGTTGCTATAATTTTCTTGTCAACAGACTAAGAATTTGAAAAATATAGGAACTAGGTCAGTAACTGAGTTAGGACTAAACTGTGTATCTGACTTTGCAACTAGTTGTTCCTGTTGACTCCTGCAAGATGGGCAGCTCTGTCTGGTATGCAGAACTGCTGAAGTGGGAGGGAGCAGACTTTGCACATGGACCTTATTGTCAGTGTGGGGCCACATCTGGTCTCTGACCAGACTGTGATGAGGGGGATTCCTCACAATCCTCAGAGTACTTAAGCTGTATGGCAGAGGAGTGCACTGTGGCCCTTTATTGCTTCTCATGGATCATCTTGATGCTATTTTGCACAGACAAGAAATAACTTAGAATGGTGTTCATTCTGTATTCATCACATGTTTTTCAGATTTTCATGACATTGGAATAATTTTAAAAAATCTTGGGAAAAAAAAACTCTCCTGAGGGTTTGTTTGCACTACTATTTGAAAATGAGAATTTAACAGTGACATCCAGAAATTGTGTGAATTATGTGGTGAAGACTCTGGGAACATTTAGTGAGAAATGAAAGTATGCCTGAAACATTAATAGAAGTTTGGTGAAATGGCAAATTAAATTTTCACTTCTGGACATTAGTTGTGAAATTAAAGGATGGTTATCTTTTTCAATACAGTTGCCTAAATTAGAAAAAGAGGCAGCTGATACTAGGATGGGTAATTTAAGGCATGTATTTTTTAAAAAGCAAATAATAACTTCACCTTCTGTCCTGACTCTGCAGGTTTATCTGCGAAGTAACTTTAGTGATCTGTGCATGTTGTGTGGTACATACCTTGTCTAGTAGACATGGGAGCTGTTTGGATGTGAATTCCCTTTTTTTATGTGTGCTTATATGAACACTTACACATGTAAATGTATGTTTCCAGAATTCTTAGATTTGTGTCAGCTCTTTTCCTGTATTTTCTCTGTAGGATTTCTTCCCTAGAATATAACATGAGATGGTCTGTTTTTATTTTGTTTTATTTAAATATTTACAAAGTGTACTGAAACAGGTCAAAGAATAAAAGCACGAAATAGGCAGTTATGTTACAAAAAACCCTTGTATTTTCAAAGGTTTGCTTGTGAGGATGCTCTTCAAGGACACCCTTTTTACAACTAGCAGGGTACTGTGCTCTTGAAACTCTTAAGCTACAGTTTGATGAAAACTGCAAGGCATGTGAGTAGTGACCAGGTTTTTTGGCCAAGCTGTGCCAGACTGAGGAAGGAGACAAGTTGTTTCCCAAGCAGTTGCAGTCAGGGCTGTGTTTGAGACAGGTTGACAACTGGTGCTGAGTTGTGCAATGACAGGATGTTGCAGCCTCTACCCACTCGAGACTAAGATGGATAATTTTTTTTAAGTTTAATAATGAGCTGCAGTGACAGTTGAATAGGCATTTGTCTCTTCTCAAGGTGAACTATGTCAGTCTGTTTAACTACTCCTGTGTTTTTAATGAGTTTTTAAAGTGCTACAAAACTGCTGCAAAATTCTTGGGGAGGTCATCTTTTAGGAAAGTATAGATTGAAAGAGGGAATGGGAGCAGAGAAGTCAGAATGGCAGTTTACTTTACAAGTCAAACAGATTCCTTGCAAGTATCCCAGCAGATCAACTGGTGAGACTTCATTATGGACCTCTAGGGGTGTCAGTAAATTTGAAGGTAAAGATGTATTCCTGGCTTGAGGCACTGTGGCTGCAAGGCATAGAGATGATAGTAAAAGTCCTGAACTCTCTGCAGTGTATGGACTGAGTGGTATGTTGCTTTATCTTGAGGCGTGGTGCTAAAGTCAGCAAATCTGATGCCTTGGTTCTTATTGGTAGGTGCTTTGGGGGGGTTTTTTCTTAAATGAGCAACCAGGATTTGTTTGCACTGCAAAACTGTCATTGTGAAGTTAACTGAAGTGGAAAAGTCTAGGCACAACAAAGGGATGTTTTTCTGTGAGTTACTGTTCTGACTTCACAAGTCACTTGAGCTGGGGAGCACTGAAGAAACCAGTTTTTTCCTGTCTCTTTCTGTCTGTGTTCTTCAGTGAATGCTTGTTTTCTCATATTGAAGAGCAGTCTTGTTTGAAGATAAGGAAGAGACAGAGAAGAAAAATAGAGATTGTAGTGTATTAAACATTTCAAAAATACTTTATTTTCTTTATAAAATATTTTAAAGGAAGTGTTCAGAACATACTAGCATTCCTCTCCTCTTCTATTTCTTTTTGTCTCTCACATGTTCACCTCCTCCTCCCTACCTCCTCCTGCCTCCTTTCCACTCAGAGCTCTGCCAGAACAAAATAATCTTGTGGTTGGCTTGGATGGCAGAGCTGCACTCCTCAGTTTTGGTTTTTGGTATGGTGGTTTGGGGTTTTTTTGTTTGTTTGGGTTTTTTTATACTTTTGTGTTGCTTTTTTGTTGTTGTTTCTTTAGTTGTTGTTGTTGTTTTGGTTTATTTATGTTGTTGGTTTTTCTTATAGTTTTTTTTTTTTTCTTCTGAATTTAACCATTGTTTTTCCTTCATGGTGTAGTGGTGGGTCGTAGATGGGTGTCAGTTCTAGAGAAGGTTTAGGGAAGATGTGAGAAACTTATTTTTGTATTGCCTGTGAACATTTGCTTAACTCTGTATTTTGCACAAATAGAGATGTTTAGTTTGTGTTTTGAACCCCCTCTGTCAAGAATACTGTTTGCTCTGTGTTTTTAAATGAAGAGATAGTAAGAAATGCTAATTTGGGATCTGCTTCATCTGCTCTGAGGAAGGAGTCATAAAGCTGCAGCCAGCAGAGTGGTGCCAGTGCCAGTGCCTGTTCCTGGGAGCACAGGGCCTTTCCCCACTGTTGTGCTTGCGTGGCCTCTGGCTTGCACTATGCAGCTGGCGTTTTTGCTGCTCAGGGAGCTTGCAGTCAGTCTTGTGCTTCTTGTGCCCAGGATGTCCAGGGCTGCTGCTCAGTGGCTGGAGCACAGAAATGCTGAAAATTGCTTTTTGTCTAAGTTGAGACCTAGTAATGCTGAGGACTTTGCTTTAAGTCTTGATACACTGCAGACATGGCTTGTTGTAGTTGCTTTTTTGTTAAAAAAGTATTTTGAGCTACTGCATGGAAGCATGGCTTGATTGTATTTATTGTCTATCTGTGTGACTAAAACATAAGTCTTGTCATACTCAGTGGTATTTATGATTTTTTTCTTTTTATCTTATGCAAATTATGTCCACATTGAAGGTACTTCATGCCATAAGGAGAAAGCCAATCAAGGAAAAATAGCATAAGCAAGTTTATAAAACAAAACAGTAATGTTTCATACAGTAGTTTTACAATCATACTACTATAAAGCTACTTCTTAATGGAATTAGGGTGATTTTGTTACTGCAAAGTAGTACGATTTATAAGTTATGAAAAATACTTCATTTCAAGATTCGCACTTGTGGTTTATTGCTCCCCCTGGAATGACCTATACTTCTGTGGTTAGCAAGAATATATAGCAGTTATTCTCTACTTTTTCATACTATAAGCCTGGATTTTGGGAGGCACATAGAAGAAAGTAGTAATCACATTTCTGGTTATAATTTGTCTCCGAATTCTGATCTTCTACCTTAAGTACTACTATAAATGTGATTATAAATGTTTTTATTGTTTTTAAAGAGTAATGATGTCTGTTTCAGAAGAGAAGATGTGAAATGTGAGCACACACACATACACAAAACTTTACTCTGTTAACAGTTTACATTTTTTTCTTTGAGTTAATTTTTTTCATAGTTTCAGAGGTCAGATGACATTTTATGTGAGGTTGGCTTCATGTGCTAAGCACATCCTCCACTGAACATGTGTTTGTTTAAAAAAGGTGTAATGAAAAGGAGGTGTTGCTGTCAGTTGCTCTTGATGTGACTGTGTTCAATGCTGTGTTGTAGCTGTGCTGTTGTACTGAAATTTTGAGGAGATGCTTTTAAAGTTCTAGTTAAGCTAGTGTGAATTAGAAGGTTATTTTTTCCTTTCCCTGCAATATGTGTAGTGTGCAACACTTCTTTTCAGGGGTATTTTAACCATCATGCAAATGAAAATAAATCCAGTGTTTTCAGAATAATGGAGTTGTTACTTAATTATGTGTCTTAGGAAAACATCCAAAGATGGAACAACTTCCATCTTTTGCTTTGAAAGGCAGAAGGAATGGGAGAAGTTAGTCAATTCCTGTACGTCTGCAGTGATGCCCCAGCTTATACAAGTATGGAGAAAAGGTGAAATGTCATACTGAGAAAGTGGCACTGTATTGCCAGGATTTGGTCAGTGAAAACATATAATGTAAAACTAAAACAATTGATTGCCCTGTAACTACTTCTATTTCAGTGTGAGAATGTGCAAGTTCTTTATGAGGGAGAAAACCATAATTTCATGAGGACATTGCCTTATCTTTTTTGAAGAACTCCTTCAGTATTGAATAGAGAAAAATGGTCACAATTTGTTTGAAACATAACCCAAGTGATTCCTCACAAATATAGATAAAAAACATAATCAATGTGATATAAAAATCACTGAGTTGTAAACATCCAAATCTACTTTACAGTTTTTTATATCAGAGCAGACTTAAAAATGCTGTTAAGAACTTTTCTTTCCAATGCTGCCTTGTGGTATTTTTTCTTTTACTTTAGGGCCTTCCCAGGCACATAAGTTGTTCAGCAAATTATGGTTGTTTTATTGCATTTTCCTAAAATACTCAAATGAGATGGAATTGTATGATGGAGAACAGTTTTGACCTTTTAATGACTGGACTACTGTGCAGTAGACATTTTAGAATATGTCTACTGTTTTGAAATTTTTATTGATATTTGAAGTTTAAAATATGACTTTAAGGAAGAAGAGCCTTAGGTTTCTATACTGTGATGCAGAATGCTAGGAAGAGTGTGTCGTAAAACTATGAAAAGTGTTTGAAATTGCAGTATGATGGTTAGTGTGCTAGGCAAGTATGAAGCAAATTTATCTGGAGTAAAGCACTACCAATTGACAGTCCACAGGCAAGTGGGACAAAATACAAATTTCTGCTTCACCTTAGTTTGGTATCACCAGCAGCCATTCATTCGATTGGTTGGCACAGATGTACTTGGAAAGAGGTGATTTACTGTGGCTGTGCTAAACAGAGAATTTTCTTACTTTGTTTTCTGTTCTAGGAAAAGTGTGTTGTAAAGTCTGTCTGTGTAAATGTGTGATTGTGACTTTCAGATAAGTCTAGTAGTTTTAGCCTTTTTCTGTAATTGTGTATTTAATCCTGGCTCATGCAGGTAGTCACATTGGTAGCTGTCGTACGTAGCCAGTGAAATTTGCTTTCTATGTAGCTGTGAGATTTACTTATTTTTTGATCAATATACACATACTTTTGTTTTTCTTGTAAAAGAACTGATTTTTTTTTTTTTCTCAAATCCTGGTACTTAGAAAAAGTTTGTTCATACTTGTTTACCTCTAACACTGTGATGGAGTTTCTCAAGATATTGTGATGATGGAAACAAATGAATTTTAGACAGAGTGTGGAAAATAATTTTAGGTTGTTCTCATCCATTTCTTTTGTGTTTTATGCTTGTAGTTCACAACTTTACATTGAGTATAAATATTGAAGATAATTTCTCTTCTTAAAATGTCTGTTTACAATTGCAAATTGGAATTTCAAGTACTTCTAGTGATCAATTAGCTTATGATGATGTTCTTACCTAATGAGAAGGTTTCTGCCATGTCTATTGATCCGTGTTGCCTTCAATCTTTTACAGGTAAATATTACACCTTCCATACATTCCAGTGGTGAATTCCCTCAGCTTCTCCATCATGGTGTGAACATGGGGTCCTTGCCACTTAATGAATCATATTTGTTGGCACAGCAGAATGGCAGTCCAGCTAATGTGCTAGAAGCATCAATGAGATCCATTACTCCTCAGATTAATGGGAAGTTCTCTAGTGATGACTTTGAGCAGCTGATCAGAAACATGTCCCAGGTAACCATGTAATGTAATAACCACTAAATATGGATTACTGATTATCTGAAGATTAAGATACATGTATATTTTTTAAAAGCAATTGAGTTACTACACAAACCAGACCTCACTTACTGTATAAAATAAAAGTAACCTTTTAGTTTGAGGAACAATTAATAGATGAGAAAGCAGTTTTAAAACTAGCCCTTACATTGTCACTTATGAGCTACTATCCTTAACTGACCAGTGTGTATATTACAGACCAGCATGCCATTACTTTTCCATCTCATTGTAGAACTGCTGCTCTGTGCACAAGGGAGATATACTTGGTCAGAGCATAATGACCAATTTGTATGCATAATTCATGGAAGCTAGTTCTGTGGCTTTCTTGGAAATGGAAAATTTTGACTTTGCTATGCCTTGTTCTGTAATCTTACTACTTTGCTGTAGTAGGCAGAAATAGTGCATTAGTCCCTTTCAGTGGCTGAAGCTGGGAATGCCCAGACATATATTCTAGGATTTATCTATTTAATCTGTAATAGAGCAGCATAGGAGACATCTGATGGTATTCAGGAGAGCCTTTTGCATAGTCCAGCTTTTTTTCATCTTTCGGAAATTCATCCTCTTTTTCTGCTTATGCTTGAAAGTTGGTCTGTCTGTACCCTCCAAAATAGATATATATCCTACTTCAGGCACTACTAAACCAAGACTCTTCATATTTATCTTTTGTTCCTTGATTTCCTCTTCTGGGCTGTCATAATACTTATTTCTCAATTATTTTCTTTATGATAGCAAGAAATGGAAAATGAACAACTATGTTTCAGTTATTAGCTTGTGTGGTCTTGCCCAGCTGTAGCTGTCATTAGAAATTAATTTCTGAGTTGTTTACCACATTTATTATTACTGCTTTTCAACATTTTTAACCTTTGTTCATTTTTAACCTTTTGCTGAACAGGGTCGTCTTGTTGAGACAATTGACCTTATTAAACCTCTAAGTGGTGGTCTGGGCTTCAGTGTTGTGGGACTCAAGAGTGAAAACAGGGGAGAACTAGGAATATTTGTGCAAGAAATCCAGGAGGGAAGTGTGGCACATAGGTAAGATTGCTACTGAATATTTTACTATACCAAGTGTTAATATGACACTGCAGGTCAGTTGTGTTACTGCTGTTATTTTTGTGGCACAAGGGCATGTTTATCTCCATATTCTGAGCATCGTTACATATGTAAAATTACTTGCCACAATTTATGTACTGTTGGAACAGGCATCGTATGAATTGTTCTAAATTTATAGAAACTACAAATGTCGTTTCCCTGGGGTTTTTAAATAGGAAAAGTGAGGCTACTGTTCTGTGTCATGTGTTTTAAAGCTGAAATACGTATTTTGCTGTCTTTGAATTCACTGAAGAGCAATTTGATGCACAAAAGTGAGCTGTATCTGGGAGTGTTACTTGTTAGGTAGAGTCCTATTGAGCAGCTTTAAAGTCAAGCAAGTCTTGGCCTAAAGTCAGGGACATTCACAGAGAAACTCAGCTGATATTACAGAATGATCATGATATCTTGCTGAACTCAGATTCAACAAGTAATGTTGAGAGAAATGCCCGAGGGAGCACACAGACTCAACAGTAAATGGCAGCAGCACTGGTTCACTGCAGACTGGTGAGGTGTGTCACTGATCAGGATCCTGGCCCAAATTGCTTTGTGGTGTACTCCGTATTTTGTGTGGGGAGGCTGAGTAATGTTGGTACTGTTTCTCACTATGCTTTAGGGAGAAATTTTCGGATTATTTGTGATCTGAACACTGTTAGTCTTATAAGAAGATGGGCAAGAGAGACAAGAACATGGTCTACAGAGTTAATTGTAGTTAATCATTTACAAAATGTGACATGCTTTATATCTCTACAATATTTTTTAATCTGCTTAAATTTTGCTTTCTCCTTTTGTTTTTGTTTTGGTTAGGTGGGTTTTTTTGTTTCTTTTTTTTCTTTCTGTTTGTTTCCTTCCCATTTGAGAGGTTTGCTTTTACATCACTTACTACTTGGAGGTGAGACGTATCTGTACTGAATCAGGCCCTGCCTGATTCACTGTGAAGAAAAGGAACATTCAACAGCTGTTACAGGGCTTATAAAATGATAAAGACTCTAGCAATCATAAGTCTTTGAGAGCACTCTTAAAAGCAGTTCAAGTTCGCAAGTGAAATGCTATGGGTTGAAGCTGGTCTTTTTCCTGTGTGCTGTACCTGGTTTCTACGGTGTAAAAGCTGGTGTAGTAGAGATCCTTGTTTTCCTTGCTGCCCTTTGTTTTCAAAGCATTGCCACTTTGGGATGCAGAGAAGTGGTGGAGGAAAATGAGGGTGATTCTACTGTGTAGGCTTCATACACTTCCTTTGGAGTACATCTGGGGAAGGACTCATGTAATTTTACAGTGATGCTTCCTTTGTCAGAAAGTGAAGAGGATTTTTTAATTTGTTCAGGGCTTTTTTCACCTTGTATAAAAGGTCCCTATTTTATAATTTTTGTTCTATTTCTTTCTTTGTTCTTCCTTTTTTTCCTTTTTTTTTTCTTTTCATTTTTTTCCCTCGTTTTCCACAAAACAAAATTTGTTTCTGTAGCATATTGATGAAAGTGTGTTCCACTCCATGGTTTGATGAATATTCAGTATGGGTGCACTGAACAAAGTGGGGCACTTGGTCTGTAAAGCAAGAGGCTCAAAGTCAAGGATAAACATAAGTTCCCAGGCTGTGGTTGGGAGCGACTGAGATTAATATGCTTAGTCTCGCATGGAGGTTCAGGGAGAAGAAAGCTGGCTAGGGGGTAGTAGCCAGGGGAGAGTGGCAGTGGGATTAGCTTCAAAGGGAGTGATCACCAGGGTGCTTCATCAGCTCCTTTCAGCAAAACTGCAGGGGCGGATTAAAAAAGTGGGGGGAATAGAGACCAGGTTATTAAAAATACTGGAAAATTGTCAAAATATTGCAATTTCTGTGGCAATGCTTCCTTGATTTTTCTTATTTTTTTATTTTATCATCCCCCTTCCCTGTTTACACCTATGTGACAGAGATGGAAAGTTGAAGGAAGCAGATCAAATCCTTGCTATTAATGGACAAGCTCTTGATCAGACAATTACACATCAACAAGCTATCAGCATTCTGCAGAAAGCAAAAGATAATGTCCAGCTAGTTGTGGCTAGAGGCACTTTTCCTCAGCTCATCAGTCCTGTAGTTTCCCGGTCTCCATCTGCTGCTAGCACAGTTTCAGCCCACTCCAATCCGGTGAGTATATCCCAAACATCTGTGTATTCAGTTCTGTGCATGCATGTACTTACTGCATATAGTCTATTGACTCATTTTTTGTAACTTGTATGTACATTTCTTCACAGTTCTGGAGGTTTTTCTACTATTTATCTTTATTGTAGCTTTTCCCTGCAGAGTACAAAATATTCAGGCTTGCTGGAGGAAAAATTTTCACCTCGGATGTATTCCTTCCCATCTGTCAAATTACCTGAATCCACTAATGCAAATACTGCATGTTTACCTTACTTTATTGACATAATGACTAAGGCATGGACTCAGACTGACAGGGAATCTGAGGCCTTTATTCAAAGAAGTGAAGCTGGTTTTTTACACTTCTTCAAGACACAGTTTTTCATTACATGGTATTTTCTATCACATTGCCATGTCAGTAACATACTTCCTTAATGTCCCTGTGTGGGGGTGATCATATGCTGTCCACCTGTCTGGCAGGCTCCTCTGCAGGGCTCTGACATGTGGCATCTCCTCCTGATGCCATGATGATTTTTGCCTTTTCTTTTATAATCCTTTTATACCTTTTTATAACTTCTGTATTCTTAGTGGATTTTAGCCTACATTCTTAGACTTATTTGTTAAGCTAGGAGACTAAACATTTTAGAAACTTTGTCGTTAGGGATCAAAATGCCCCAGACCCCAAGGTCCTCTCCAGAACACATTTTGTAAACTAAGATAGAACCATCCAGGGGATGGTTCTCTGGGGAGGGGGCTCGCTTGAGCCTCTCATTGAGGAATCTTTGATAGATGTGTATAAATGATATATTTATATTTGATAACATTTGATAAATGTTATACCTGATATATTGTGTGTGCATGGCCATGGACACTGGGGTGCATTCCACCTGGACTTAGTGCACCCAAGGATCCTTAAAATAAATACTGAGGTAAAATCCCTTTTTCTCTTCTAACTGTGTTTGATTCTTGATTTTAAGACCAGGAAAAGGCATCACTCCCCACAAGGTCAGGTGGTCTTTGTCCTGTCATGGCATTCTGCAGGCACATCCCAAAGCCTGCAGTTCAGTTCCATCCTATCTCTTCCCACACTTGATGAAGCTATATATTGAGGTTGCAGTAAATGGGATCTTTCTTCTTTGCCTTCTGCTTGAGCAAACAATTTTTTTGAGGCATTGTAATCTGATCTGCTCCACCAGCTGGATGGGTGCTTTTGTGTTTGTTTCTCTCTTGTCTGTTAGCATGGGGGCTCCAGTTAAGTTAAAAGATGCACTTAAGGACTCCCCAAAACACAGCCCTGCTACAGTGCCTTTCTTTTGAGAGCTTTTGCGCTTCTAGGTGTAGACAACAAAGTTCAGAAACATGGTGATATTAACTGTACTTCCTCTTCCTCTTATTTTACTAATGTAATGGCTTGTCCTGGTATGAAACATCTTATATTTAGTTTCTGTAGGTTTTATTGTTCAGTTGTCTGTGGCACTTCTTTAAGGGAGTCAATTACCAGAAGTATAGAGAGCAATCAGTCTGAAAAAACAAACTGGTTTAGTGGTTTTTTATTCATTATCATAAAATCTTTGGTGAAGGAATGTCACAATTACTCTTTTTATCTGTGTGCAGGAGTGCAGCTGACTGACCTAACTTTTCCTGCCAGCACATGGGAGAAGCCTGTTCTCCTCCAGTGCTGCTGTGGCACACTTCTTTCACTATGCAATTGCCTCTGTATTCACTGAACAGTTTCCCTTGCTTGAAAAGATGTTCCTTACAAATGTGCCACAGCTGCTGCTGCTTTTTTTAGCATGCCTTTCCCAGTTCTCATTTTCTCTTTGCTTTCAAGTGCATACATACTAGGAGCTATTCTTTTCCTTGATCACCCTAGATTTATGTTAAGACTGAATTTCCAAACAGGTACTTTGATTATTCCAAAATAAATGCTTATTTCAAGATTGTACCTGTTATAGCACCAACTGTGGTTTTAAATTTCAGATGAGTTTACTGTGTGAGTTCTTCTTCAGAAGAAAGAATACCATGAGCTTCCAGCTGTCCATTCAAGTAGTGCCCCATGCGAGCAAGCTAGCATTTTTCTTTCTTTCAGGGAAGTTTTGCTGCTGTCAGAATACAAAGTCTGTCATCAGAGCTACTTTGTTCTAGTGCTGTTACCATCAGACAGCCCAGAAGTCTCTGTTCATTCCATGGGGTAATTCTGCTGATACCTGTCTCACAGTACTTGGTTCTGCTTTCAGCCTTAAAAACACTGAATTGGGATTTTGCTTTCTCCTGTGCTTTGTTGCAATGGCTGATGTGAACATACACTTACCTGAAGATTTTATTTTCCAGTCCTCTGTAGTTTTCTAGTAGCAGTATTTACTGACTGCAAAGGGGCATTGGCTGCAGGTGGGCAGCCCTAGGTTGCTGCTTACTTTCATTCAGCAAGTTCTTACAAGGTCTGACCCATTACCCAACTCTGGTTTTATGTAATTTTACACATAATAATAATTGTTAAAAAGGTATTATATGTCCATTTCCCTCCAACCTTCCATTCAGAAACAGATTCAAGAAATTAGAGAAAATAGTTGGCAAGTTCTAATACATATATTAGCGGTTTGACTTGATAATCTTAAAGGTCTTAGAGGTTGAACAATTCTATTATTCTATTTATTTGCAAGCTTATATTTATTATATTTATTTCTTGTAGGTTCACTGGCAGCATGTGGAGACCATAGAGTTGGTGAATGATGGCTCAGGTCTGGGATTTGGGATAGTGGGAGGAAAGTCAACGGGAGTGATTGTTAAAACCATCCTCCCAGGAGGGGTGGCTGATCAGGTAAATTCAACCTACTTCTCTGTTACTGTTCAGTAAGGTGTGAAGTTACTCTTTACTTTTATGGTCAGACCAAATAGTGGTAGCTTTTATCCAAATACATGTAAAAAAAAAGAAACAGTAATTACTGAAATTTTTCCTCTGTAAAGGTATGTTTAGTGCAGAAGTCCCTGCGTTTTAATGTTAAAGATGGGCTAGGCTCTAAATCACATTTTCAAATCTGTAACATCATATGTGTTTTGTGCATCTGCATTTAGAGTCTTAATTCTTTCATGAGTGTCCTGGTTGTAATAAGGGGTAGAGGATACTCCAAACTTGCTGTGACCTAACAACTAAGAGCATCTGCTTTTCTCCACTGAGCTTACTGAAGCTTGGAGCACCTATGTGGCTTCATGTGTCTTGTTCAAGACACAGGCTCTGCTCTTGCCTAAAGAGGCTCATGTGAATTGAACTTGGTTATCACAGCTTATTTCAAGCTTGTTAATTGGACAGGTACCTAGGACTGCATTAATGATGGTCAAGGATTGAATAGGCACAGAGACTGGTCAGTCTTCCAATAACGTCAGTAGAGGCCTGATAACAGTGCCTGGAAATGCATGGACAGGATTTACTGCTGCTCTCTTTCCCCTGAACCACTAGATAGATTCCTTTTACAAACCTGTTGGTGTAATACTCATCATATGATCTAAATTCATGTGAAGTTTTTTATTAATTAAGGGTAAATCAGTCAGGGAGTAAACTGGTGTAAAGAATATAGATAGCTGGATCACAGTAAGAGAGGAATGGCTTTTATTTTGAAGTCATGGTTAATCCTGTTACTACGACTACTAGTTTTCTTAGTAGCAGTGCAAAGCTGAATATATGTTCGTATGCTGTCTTTTGGAAGAGTGCTTGGAAAAGAAACCCAAAGTTCTGCAATCTACATGCATACCAGCAGGAGTAACCATAAATAAATACAATTTTTCTCTGTGCTTGGGTGACATCTTGAAAAAGGATCTCCTGGATATTTCTGGGGAAATGACAAGTAAAATTAGTGAGCCATTAGGCAACCTTCTTTTCTGTGTTATCAAGATATTGATTTGGCATCCAAAAAAATTTACCTGATTCATATGTCTTAAAAGTGACTAAAGCTATGTATTCTTTTTCTAATTGTATGGTAAATGGAAGAAATAGCATTTTTTCTTCATTATTTTTCCTTCAGCATGGGAGATTGTGTAGTGGAGATCACATCTTGAAAATTGGTGATACTGACCTGTCTGGAATGAGCAGTGAGCAGGTGGCACAAGTTCTAAGGCAGTGTGGAAATAGAGTGAAACTGGTAATTGCAAGAGGTCCTCTTGAGGAGCCACCTCTACCAGCAGTTCCTCCAGGTACACCAGTGCCCACCTCCACACCAGAGAAACAGGTAAGCAACAGTGAACATATGTAACCCATTGCAAACTTCCTTTCCTTTTAACTGCTGTTTGAATGTCTTTTGTGTTTATGTTCTCAAAAGCTAGGATTTTCTTCCCCAGTAGCACTATTCCCATCTGACACTCTAGGAAAATGTAAATGTAATGAGTTCCCAGTGCAAGGAACTGTATTCTTGAAGATTTTTGGGATTAAGGTTTAGGACTTCATAAATATAATCTGATTAACAACTTCTTCTGGGTTGCTTGTAAGGGTATATTATTGCATTAGGACGACTGAAGCAACGCAGTCTTTTCCTCAGACAGAACTAGTTGACTATTTAGCATTTCTCTGTCTGCCTGCCCTTTTTCTTCCCATATAATTTCATCTGTTTGTCAGAACTTTACTCTCTGCGCCAACCAACACAGAGATGCTAATTCTTTCGTCCATCACCTGACATTACTCGTTTGCTAGATCTTTTCTAAAAAAAGTCAGCCAGCTGCTACCTTTACTCCCCTGCTGTTGATTGTACTCTTTATTGTTGCTTGTCTACAACTGTCAGCCACTTAAAAAATGCTGTAAGTATTACCATGACTTGTCAGCTCAGAACCTCTACAAAATAGGTAATTTCCATGTTTGTAAGAGTCTGGTTTCATGGGAGTCAGAAACAGTACTGTGTTGCTACGTATGGCTATAATCAGATACATTTAAATGTGAATATCTGAAGTAAATTAATGAGAGAAGAAAAAAATTGTTGGTTTTGAGCCTATCCCTAGACAGATTTTTTGTTGTATTTTTTCCTGTTGTTTTTCTACACATTTTCTTCCCAGTTACAATGCAGATTTCAGACAAGTCACATCAGAAGAGAAAAAGTTCTTGCAATTTATGCATGATTGTTATCCAACAATTTATGATGGTGATACCATCATTTTGTTTCTGTCCATTATAGTGATATCTGTGAAAACCTAACATATATTCATCCCGTTTAGTGGCTATAAGGCAAAAAAAGTTAATTTTACCATGGAGGCTTTTGAGCATAGAAGAGGAGAGACGAGCTGGTGCTTTTGTGTGTTTACAGCACTCAGAGGTGTAAAACCTTTCTGCATTTTAGATAAAGGGGTTGATACTTAGCCCTAGTATTACTTGTCTGAAATGCTTCTCTCAAAATAAAGCTGAATTTGGTAATACAATGTGTATATTTCTACAGTGTTTGCCTTTTTGAGGTTGTATGATGCAATGTTAAAAGACGTATGTGCAGTTGCAGAAAAAGTATGATTTCTAGTACTGATGAAATAGCTCAAAGTAACAAAGGGGCACAATTTGAGATTTTTGCCACCTTCCTAGTTTCCATACTTTTCATACCTCTTTCCTGGTACTTATCTCCTGGCAGGAGGCGGACTATTTTTAAACTTCTTCTGTCTACACAAAGTCATGTTCTTGGAAGGAGCACCAACCATTTTAACTCATGCAAGACTCATTGATTTGGGTCTGGAGTGAAGATAATGATGCGAACAGCTTGGTTTTTTAGTTTCTTCCTATCAAATATGGTTTGGGTGGAGTCTTCAGGATGCTCTTAAAACTATTATGGGTTTGCAATGGGCACTTCTTGTTGTATTACCTGTAGATGTTTATCCTGTAAAAATTCGTGAAGCTGTAGAAATTGGATCTTTTTTTAGCGGCATTAGCTGTGGCCAAAATAATCCCGATGGTTGTCGCAGAGGGATGGTTAATGCAGTAGAAATTTATTTTTCTTGTGTTTAATTGAGTTTCTGGTGGGGTTGCTTGGATAAAGAGCTCAAGTCAGATTATGTTATGGCAAGTAGCATCCTAGCTCTTCTGAAGTCTTTTTGAGCGCATATTTACCTAGTCAAACTGGATTTAGTTAGTATCTGCCACATTGCCATATTGGCACTTAAAAATGTTAGCTGGTGATTGGCATGCAGAAAGAACAGAATACAAATATTTTATACAAACCCCCTATTATTAAAATAGGATTTTAATATGTATTTCACTTTCATTAACAACAATTATAAATTAACCCCAAAATTTGTTGTTATTGAAATTCAGAGTTATACTTGGTATTAATGGAGATTGTAATTATTTAAGTAGCTGGGATTATAATTGCTGTGTGCTAAAACACAATTTTTAAGCTTTTCAAAAGCCTTTCAATTGTCTTACTAGTGATAGCTTTTAGAATATTTTAAACTTGACAAGTTTTAAAAAGATACATATAATTAATTAAGAGAAATTTAAACAAATAGAATGCAAAATGCAATTTGGAATTTTTTTCTTCTTTTTAATAACATAGCATTCTAAAGCTAGTTCTGGGGAGGTCCCAAAACAGCAGCAAGCCGCATATTCAAGTACATATATATGTAACTTACTGTAAAGAAGTTATTGGACAAATTTCACCAGTCATTTTAGTAATTGTTTTGATAGGTTGGAGGTAATATCCCAGAGCAATGCACTGGGAGGACATGACCTACTCTGCATTGCTTTACCATGAGGAATGTTACCTATTTCTTGCTTCTTTGATAAACAGCAGCTAAGAACATAAGCAAATTTCATACTTCATTTTTTATGTTTGGTTCTAATTTTACATGTTACTGACATTAAAGAATGTGGTGTATCTTTAAAATAAAGGAAGCTTCCTTTCTAATCATGCTTTTCTTATTAGGACGATGCTTCAGTTGATAGCTTTGAAGATGGGGAGAAATTCAGTGTTGAACTCACTAAAAACAACCAGGGTTTAGGAATAACTATTGCTGGTTATATTGGAGACAAGACATCAGGTAATTGTTCATTCTTGCACTTTACTATGCAGTCTGTTGCGTACTATGGTGTATGTACGTCAAAGACTTAATTTTGGTATAGTTTCTCTTAAGAGAACCCTTAACCATCTAAAATCTATTTGATGTTTGTAAAGAAAAAAGAAAAAAACAATCTATATTATAAAATCCCACCTCAGTATTTTTAAATCAGTTTTTATCTTCACTTTTGACTAAAGCTTGTGCTTACATGTTTTTGAAAAACAGTTGTAAAATAGGTTGAGGCCTTCTTGTTAGAACTAGCCTTCTTACAGGACAACACAGTAGAATTTGGAGTAGTTTTAAGAGGTATTGTTATTAATTTTTAAACAATGTTTATAATGCAGCTGGCACATCAGGAATTTTTTACTGACTTCTTGATATAATAAATGTTTCTTTACCTGTGGGCTGTGGCAGACAATAAATATGGTTATTTAAATTAATAAATATGGAAATGTTAGTGTATGGTTGTTTATTTTTACTTTGTAATTTCCATTACATTTTTCAGAAAAATTATACAGAACTGTGTTAGGCCTCCCTAGGGGAAATTTGGCAAATTTGGTGTTGCTAGGAAGGGATGTTTGTTGGATGTGCCATAAAACTTCTCAAAGAGCTGTTGGTTTGACTTGTATCCACATGAATATTATTCAAAAAATGTATGGAAAGGTACAAATCATATTATTGACAGTTTATAGCTATAATATTTGGGTTAAAAATAAAAACACTGGACTTCCACAGGACCGGACAGTCACAGCTTGTGCAAGTGTGCAGCTTCAGCAGCTTCCAGTTGAATCCTCAAAAGCAAATTATGATGTAGAACATGTGATAGATCTGAGAGCATTTTAACTGATTTAGTGTGTGGGTATCACTAGTCTTAAGTTTGAAATTACTGTGCTGAATGTAACTGTGTTAGAGAATATTCTTGTCTTAGGCACTAACTAGGTAACTCAGTTTTGTGACTTAACAGTTACAGAGCAACTTTGCTGTCAGAGAAGCAGCAATAAAACTACTGGACAACAAGTATCATGGCTGAATTTTTTGTGAAGGACAAATAACTTGTCGTGTTATCATACAGCTGTTACAAGATATAAAAATGCTTGGAAGTTGGGAGGACCAGTGACGTAATTATGCACAAAACCTGGGCAAACAACGGCTTAAAAAAACCCCAACCCCTCCTCCTCCCCTCCCAAAAAAAAACCCACCAGCAAAAAAGAAGAAAATTGTCAATGAGGTGACTTAAATATATATGTAGTCTTATTTTTCCTAAACTGGATTTAGTCATTAGTCCTTATTCCTTAAAACTTTTGTCATATTGAGGGCCAGGAAAAAGTTATCTTGAGGTCTGCAAAGGCTCTGACAGCTTTTAAAATGCATTTTGTGGTAGATTTTCTTCACATCAAGCATATTCATTTAACAGAGTGGGAACATTTGTTCAGAGAGAGTAGATACCAGTGTTACAGGCCTGTTACCATCAGAATGATTTCATGCCAGTTTACACTGTTATTTTTCCTGATTTCATGTAAGCTGTGCAAAATGTGCATGTAAGAGCTCAATATATTTTCACTTTATTGAGCTGTTGAAGTTCTTTCAAAGCCAAGTGTGCTTTTCCTGAAATGTTTCATTTAGTAAAATGTTCCTTCTGTAATTGTTTTACTTTTCCTTCTGATTCAGAAATAGTAACTAGTTTGTAACTAAAATGTTTGTGTTTTGATGGGATGTTCTTTTTGTTTCCTTTTGTTGTTTTGTTGGGGTTTTTGAAATTCTGTGTCTTTTTTATCAAATACTGATAACTGCAGTTAAAATCTGGTTCAAATGTAGTCCTGTTTGCTTATAATTTTCTCAATTTGACTGTCCAAACATGCTTTTTTTAAAGTGGTTATTAAGTACATAGAAAATTCAGAAATTGCCAGATTAATGTATTCATTAAGCTGAGTTTTCTATCCAAATCTGGCAGAAGTCAGAGATACGTTTTTTGTCGATGTTAGTTTCAATGTTTGGATTAAAATAAGTCAGAATATTTCTTGTTTTGCAGCAACAGTTGTGAATTTGAGATTGTAAGATTTTGAATGAAATCTGCTCCAATGCAAACAGACATTAATCAGAGAAAATAATAATATGTATGTTCTTCTTAAATCATTGTTTTCTTTGTGATTCTTTTGTTATCTTACTTAGAGATTGTGAGGTTTTTTCCTTGCTTTGACCGGTGCCTTTATGTGCATTATTTAAATTGGTTTATAATAACTTACTTAGCTTAATTTTCCCTGTTTCTTAATCCCAGAACCTTCTGGTATCTTTGTGAAAAGCATTACAAAAGGCAGTGCTGTTGAACATGATGGCAGAATCCATGTGGGAGATCAAATTATAGTTGTAAGTAAACACAGCAAAAAGTGAGATCACTTGTCTACAAAACTCTGCTTCTTTAAGTTGTAAAGAAAGGCTCATTTAGTACTTGTTTAAAATATTTAGGATCAGTGTTGCAATTCTGAGTCCTTTTCTAACATATTATCTCATCGCATGCTTTTTGATTGTGCTACCTGCACATAACTTGTATTTCTTAAAAAAATCTGTTTCATATGTGAGAATATATCATTCTAAATCTTCCTTATCAGTAGGATATTAGTAAGTGCAAAATTTCAAAGTTTCATTCAAATTGGGCATTTGTTTTCAAAATTATTTTTAAAATTGTGTCAATAAAGTTTTAGGTGTTCAGAGAAAGAAGAATGTATTTTCATCTGTGATTGCGTGGTGGAAATCAGGTGCTGAATGCAGGGAGTGCATTTTTGTGTCGCTCATAGATCTGACCTTGCATTTGTGTGAAGACAGCACTAAGAACAGATTATGACCTCTTTCCAAAAGTGATCACATGTTTGTGTGTGGAAGTATGTATCTTTTTTGTAATTATTTATGTACTGAGCACAAATGGTTAAAATGAATTATTCCCAAGTTTGTTTTCTTCTTCTACTGTAGATGCAGAAGGAGAAAATTATTTGAGTGATCTCAGACACAGAAGAATAACAAACATTTTTTAAATATGGTTTAAGTTTGGAGGAAAAATTAAATAGTTCCACCTGAGTTTTAGTTACTTTATATTTAGAAGAATTTGAGGCAAGGACGACAAATGACTAAAGGTCCAGGAGATTAATTCCTCTTGTAGGAGGAATTAAAATAATGAAATATATGTGTTGTGTAGGTAGGCAGAAACAAATAAAGGAGTCAAGGAACATAGTATTGTAAGAATTATTTAAGAAATTTAGGGCAATGTGGGATGCATGTAAATATTGTAGGGTATTGTGGAGTTCGCAGGGAGAAGAATAAAATGTGGTGGGTGGTAGGGATAATGGGATAGAACTAAGAAATGCTAAAGTTTTGAATTTCAGAAAAAAAAAAGAAAGAATTAATGAGCTTATCAAATAGTTTCAGAAGAGGAGACCAAAATTTTATTATTTAAAATATTAAAATGATGAACCAGCGATAAAATCTGGTTTGTTGCGACAGCGCTTTATTTGGAAATTGGACTTCATGGTCTTCATTAGTAGACTTCTCTGTATCTGAATCTACTTGACCTCAGAATGACCGCTCTCTGTAGGTCTTTCTACCACAGTGGATCGATGTGTCTCTCCTTACTCTTCTTTCTCCAGAACTCCTAGCCATGGCTGTATTGGTTTATTCACCCAGTATTTTCTTCTCGGAGGTAGGGATGGCTGTAGTGGTTGAGCAGACAGGCTGCACAATATGCCCTGCACAGCACATGCTGTATCCTCTCCCACTTTGCAGAGCAGATCTTCCTGGCTGCACCATGGTGGGCACTCCTCCCCTCTTTGCTGTGGTGCTGGTTGTCACCAAGCTGTGGGGTACTTCAGTGGGAGTGCTTAGCATGTCCAGTTACATAAAGTTGTACAGGTTTTGTTCTTGCTCCTCCACTTGCTTTTTGCTTAGGCTAACAGATGCTGAGAGCTCACTGCATTGTTTTGCCCTGAACTTTTTCTTCCTGGGTGATCTGAAAAGCTGCTTAATCCTGCAGGTGGATGGAACAAATCTTCAGGGTTTTACTAACCAGCAAGCAGTTGACGTTTTGCGGCACACAGGACAAACGGTTCGGCTCACTTTGATCAGAAGAGGTCATAAACAGGAAAATCGTATTCCATCCCAGGAAGACTTCAGTGCTCCTGTTGAAAAGGACTTGCTCTTCCAAACAATGGATAGTACCACAGCCAAAGGTAATTAAAACTGGCTTTGCTGTAAAATTGGCTTGAAACATTTTTCTTCTCAAATGCAAACTGAAAATAAAATGGACCAGATTCATTCTGGGTAGCTATTGCAGATATCAGAGCTGCTGTGCAGAGCTGCTGCACATGAGGGTGGAATTTTTTCTGCTGTGTTTTGATTAATCTTTTAGACACAGTGGTATTACTTGCTACATTTTCAAAAGTGGGTGTTGAAAGTTCTGTCCTGGATTGCACTTCTGGCTGAATTGCTTCAAGACTTTGATCCTGCAAATTTTTCAATGGTAATAAGGCAGCAAATGTTTTATTCATGCTCAAGAGTGAGAGCTGCATTCAAAAGGAAGCAGAGAAAGACCCTCCTTGATGAGCATAACCAATCTCATCTCCTTTCACTCTCACTTGTTACAAGCTACAGGTATGAGAGGAGTAGCCTGTATTTAGAAGCTGATAGGGTATTGATGATGATGTGTAAAATGTTCAGAAGCCAAAGACCACTATTAATTTTGCTGCTGATGACATGAAATTAGTGCAGCTTTATCTTACATACTCTGCACATACTTAAGTATATGTGCCAGATCTTGAAAGTCAGTGTGTTTGAGCACAAGGTATCTGCACAGGGGCTGGAAGCACAAAGCAGCTGTTTGTGTTGTAGTTTGGTGTCAGTGAAAGTATGTCACAAACAATCAACAGAGGCCTAATCCCCACCTCGCAGACCCACTAGTATGTTACCTGTGTGTCATCCTCCCTCTCACTTGTACGTTTAACAAGAAGTATAGATGAAATGTTCAGAATGCTGTTTCTCTAGCCAACAGGTGTTCAGGACATCTGACAGGCAGAAACACAAATAACAGAATTTGATGGTAGGAGGAGTTTTCTATGTATGAAAGGTGTGCCAGGTGTGCAGATCTCCAAGTCTGTAGCATTTGTGTTTTCAGTGTCAGCTTTCTGAATTGCATGAAGGAAGAAAAAAGGAAATTAATACAAGAATGCTAAAGGATGTTATATTTAGATATATTTTCATTCAGTCATAGAAATGCAGGTACTGATATTTGTGCTTGGTTTTTTGTTGTTTTTTTTTTTTTCATTGTAAACTCACTGGAGAAGGCAAAGCATTAACAGAAGACAATGTCTTTGAGAAGTGATTTTTCTTCTGGGCCCCTCATGCCGGATTCCCTTTGCCAGATATGAGTACTCTGAAGTCCGGTGAAGGAGAGAGTTGGTATCCCAGAGCACACCTGTGATCTTGATGAGTATTACAACATATAAAATAGCTAAATAGCTGAAAAGATTTTTTTTTCTTTTTTTTCAGATAACACTGAAACAGAACAGGCATCCCCATCACTGTCATGCAGTTCCAGTGTGGTAAATGTTGGAGATGACATGAAACAACAGGAAACAGGTTCTCAAGGTTTAATATTTTATTCTGTGAAAATGTGTGCACACTTCTGTGTGCATACACAAAGATCATGTCTTTTGTTTCCATCTTCTGTGCACTCTGTAGCTGAGGCAGAACTACAAAGTTCATGTATTCTTGATCATGCGTACCATAGGAACAGGACTACTATATGTGTCTGAAAATAATTGCATGCTGAAGATGTCACATGAAGCTGTCTGCTTTGGCTACTTGCTCAGCCCTCTCCTAGTCTAGATTTGCGTATCAACTCTTTTTAGTCTGTCTAGAAAAAAAAACTTTATCCTCCCCATTCCACATTATATTTACAATTGTCTGCAGCTATCCAGCTACAGTTCCAGTACTCCTACATATTCTGATATATTTCCTTCTCACGAATTCTTGAGTTTATATTTATTTCAATCCCTGATAATGTATTCCCTGATAATGTTTGAAAATCAGTCAGTTCTGGTGCACTGATATTCTCCAAATTTTCCCATACTCTTTTGTCGAAATTTTTATTTCCTAATGGGTTTTTTTTTCCTTCTTGAGCTCCTAGAACACTGTTCTGCATTTCAGAAGTCCTGTGTGATGATAGGTTTTTCAGATTCAGACATAACTTGAAGTGTTAACTTGATGTGTAACATTTTTGTGCTTCAGAGTAAAAAGGGGAACTGAAAAGTTCTGCAATATGTATATTTTCATGAACCATGCCTTCTGATTTTCTTGGATTGCTGAAGGAATTTCTTTTTAAGATATTTCCTTCAGATACTGCTGTGTCTTGCCTTTGGGGAAAGTATCATCCTATTTGAACACCATGCAACATCTGATTTTATGCTTAGTAATGTCTCTGAGCAACGATTAGACTTAAAACACTGTCCGAGGCTTAGTCATTTTCTGTGCTTCCTAAAATCAGTGGGATTTGAGAGCTTTGTAATAAAGATTCTCATCTTTGCCTTTGATGAGCATTCAGATCTGAAGAGTTTATTTTGATATTTGCTGTAGACACAGCCAAGACATGGATCTTGAATATGTAGGATCCTGTTAAACTGGCTGTGTTTGCTGGCTTTTGTCTCTAAATACTGCTTTTTATTGTATTCTGCCATGGAGCCTGGACAATGTGAATGAGGGGAAAATGAGCAGGAAGAAAGCATTTCTCTTTTTTTCAGGCTTGCAGATAAATGTTCAATCAAATTTAGATTTTCCACAGTTTGTTACCTAGCCTGTCACTGTACTTTTCCTCCTTCCTTCCTTTCCAAGTTTGTTGCTGTTCTTTAGCTATTAGAATTTTATGTCATTGTATGTGGGCATATATGCATGAGTAGGAAAAAAAAAAGGAAAAAAAAAGCAAAGAGGTTGGACTTCTTGCATTCTGTTACTGACCTGTAGGGCTTACAGTAAAGTCTTTCACAGTTGTGCTCATGGTTTTAAAAATAAAAATAAAAAAAAAAAACAGATTGTGTTTTTGGACATTTTCTGTAAAATTCAGGGTGTGTCCAAAAGGATCAGTACACCGTTTACACTTTTGAGTATTTTGGCAATGCCCCTGAATCAGTCTGATTAGCCCACATACAGTCTGATTTAACACAGGGCATGAATGCAACCTTTTCATTTCCATTGTGCTTATTATCTTGAAAAACGGCAAAAAATTGACTCAACTCTAAGTCTAGATAAATATGTATCCTTTCTTCCCAGCCACATACACCAAACTATTTGACTGAACTTCTTGTCTTGCAAAATATGCAGTTAGTTTTGCATGGTTGGAATCTTAATACTACTTTGTGAGATTTTCCTCTGGTAGACACAAGCTTGGTGAGACTAAACATGCCATGTATTTAGTCATATTTAGGAGAATTCTGGCATCATGGGAATGATTCTGTCACTGTGCATGTTCCATATACTTTATCAGTTACAGGAATTGACTATATTTTTAATTCTTTGTCACAGTAATTTTAAATATAAATTTTAGATTTCCAGCTAACTGCTACAGAAGAAGCAGCTACAAAGATGAAATGGCAGAGGATTATGGGTTCGAATTATGAAATAGTGGTAGGTAAATTTTGTTTACTGTTGTTAAATGCCCTTGCATTTGTCCATCTCGTTGACAGTATATGAATGGAAATATGTTTGTATTGAATTTGTTCCTTCATGTATAAAAATATGCACATATGCTCCTTAGTATGTTGAGATTATTTTAATTATAGATTTTAAATGTAGATATATTTTTCTGGATTTTATCAAAACCATAACAGACTTGTAAGATTACTGTGCCCATGACTATTGTTTCACCGATTTTCTAGCTTCGGGAGGATAAATGTGTATTAGAGAAAAAAAAATCTTTAATATTAACTTCAAAGCTCCCCTCATTAGCTAGACCTTGAAACTTCATACCCACTCTGCATACTGAATAACTGGTTTAGTTTAATGATGTAAATAATACATAGAACATATACTGTAGATACAGATGAAAAGTGGTATCCGAGTTTAGGAGATACTGCAAAATGGTGTGTCATAGATGTAGTGTCAAAGAGTTTTACCTGACTGCCCCTATTACACATGACAGTACTTCTGGTTTCTCACGTCTGGAATTTTGACCTCATTATATGTAAATTGAAATAGAAGGTAACAGATCTGCAAATATGACAAGTGTAACCATTTTTCCATCTTATTTTAGGTGGCTGTGGTTAACAAATTTAGTGAAAGCAGTGGATTAGGGATAAGCCTTGAAGCTACAGTGGGTCATCATTTCATCAGATCTATCTTACCTGAAGGACCAGTTGGACGAAGTGGCAAGCTGTTCAGTGGAGATGAACTGCTGGAAGTAAGATAAAGTATTCTGTCTTAGTCTGCATTCAGTACTGTTTTTGAGCAGTAAGTTTCTTCTCATAGGTTATGACCGTGGGAGTGATGCATATCTAACTGCGTGCCAGTTAGTGGTTGAATAGTCACTTCATATGTACTTACATATATTTATGTGAATAACTATGTTTACATAAATTTCTCAGCTGGTAGCTGATTTTTCAGATACAGTCCAAGAGATTTTTCAGATACAAACATGAGTCCCTGTCATGGTCTAAGCTCATCTGGCAAGTAAGCACCATACAGCCACTTGCTTACCCACTCCACTCACCGCCAGCCTGGTGGGATGAGGAGGAGAATCAAAAGTAAAACCTTTTAAGTGGAGATAATGGCAATTTAATAATTGTAACAAAGTAAAGTGTAATAATAATAATGATAGTAAAAAGGCAAAAAAAAGGTCAAGTGATGTACAATGCGGGTGTTTACCACCTGTTGACCAATGTCAGACTTTGTCCCTGGGCCCTGAGCAGCACACCTTCCGGTTAACTCCCCAGTTTATATACTTGGGGGCATGATGCTCTAGGGTGTGGAATATCCCTTTGGCCAGTTTGGGTCATTTGCCTCAGCTGTGTTCCCTCACAGTTTTTTTTGGTTTTTGTACCACCTCACTGGCAGCACATGAGACACCAATAGTCCTTGATTCAACTTAGCTGCAACCAAAACATCAGTGTTTTATCAAAGTTATTCTTGTACTGAATTCAAAATACAGCACTGCACAGCTGGTGAGAATAAATTAACTCCATCCCAGCTGAAACCAAGACAGTCACCAAAAAAGAATATGTAGCAAAAGCATTAAGACTTGGATAGGATTATCCCCACTCAGTGAAGGGACTAAACACCTAATTACTTTTCTAAATTATTTTCTTAGAATTAAGATGTGAATTTGGTTTACATAAATGCAAGAAACATGAAGCTACAGTGTATGTGATGTTTGTAGGGTGCTGTCACACAGTTTAAAAGACTATACATTCAGTTTCAAGTTTACCTTGGTGCTGATCACCAAGTTGAGTAGAAGTTAATGGTTGAAATTGTCTATTATCACGGGTCTTTTTGTTGCTTTTATTTTACTTTTTTTTATGAGGTAATGAGTGAGTTTGGATTTGCTTGGGTTTGTTTACTCATTTTTGTTTATTGTACTTATAAATACTCTGTAGTTCTAACCACTTTGTATTCTTTATTTATTGAGGTGAATGAGATCTCTCTGCTTGGAGAAAACCACAAGGATGTTGTCAGTATATTGAAAGAGCTGCCTATTAAGGTGACAATGGTGTGCTGTCGTCCAGTAGCTCCACCCATCACTCAACCAGAAACCCTAGAGAGTCTAAGCCTGTCTGAGGTTCAACTCACAGAAAAGGTATTTTGTCTTTAAACAATCACTGAAAATTAGTTTCCTTGAGAAAAAAACAGATGAAGTTCTTCTACATGATTAGAAATAATTTTAATATTTTTTGAATTGGAAACAGACAAATAGGAAACAGCAAAGAATGTTTATCAGCCTTTTTTTAGGCCACTGGAAGATATGAATCCTGGCTGGTCATAGAGAAAAATATTCTAGGATGTGGGGCTGTCTTTCCAAGTATTGTACTTTATGTTGTGTAGGTGAGATACAGGGATATGGCAAGTTGAACTGTGTGTTGTTTAGAATCTGAGTGTATTTAATCTAGTTTTGCACTTTGCTTTCTGGCTTCACATTGCGCATAACTGTGTCTGCATTCATTGACTGACACTTCTGTCACTTTTAAGTGCAGCCTGGTGAGCTGAACAAGTAGGAGCCGCCTAGGGTGTAGTGTGCATACCAGTAGCATTTTTATGAAAAGAGAAACAGTTAACTCTGAGTTCTGAGCAAGGCACCATATTCAGCTTATAATTTCTAAACTTCTCTATGAAACCAAGTCAAGAACAGACTGAAGAGTAGTCTGTGTATGTACATGTGTGTTTGTTTTTACTTTTAATAAATTTCTGACTATTGTCAGTATGATTACGTTGAATGAAGTTGTATTTTAGACATACCATTTAATAACATATTTCCTGTATATTTGAATGCATATACTAATAAAGTTTTGTGAAGTTTTTTGTTTGACAGAAATTCCATTTTGTAAATATTTTTCTAGTCAGTAGTTTAATATACTTGCACAGCTATAAAAGATATTTGAATTTTGTGCTAGGTTTATGAGTTTGTTAAATCTCCTGAATGCTTGCACTTCTGTATATAGAGATGTATCACCTAGTTTTTATGTTGCTTTTTGTAAGCAGGGTTTGTCTCTCCAGATTCACTAAGTGTTTACATTTTATTCGTGAATATTTACTGTTTTTCTCAGGGTCACATAGAACTTGGATTCATTGGCTCCTCAGACACTGAGGGAACAGCTTTGGAAATAGCCGATGAGGGTCAGAGTATGGAAGAGGTGCAGAGCTCATCTCTGGCAATGTGGGAAACAGAAGTACAGCACATTGAGCTGGAGAAAGGGAGTATGGGGCTTGGATTTAGCATATTGGACTATCAGGTAACTTGTGCGCTTCTTTGAATAGAGAACTAAGTACTTCATAGTTCAGATCTTGCAGTATGTTTTATGTATTTTAAGGGTAAACATTAGTGGACACCAAGTAATAGAGTAGAACTAATCACTTCTTGTAGGCATTCCAGTAATTATATTACATATTCCTCTTATTGTTTTAAGACTGCATGTTCTAATGATGATGGTAATACTAGTTCAGAAAAACAGCTAATCCATTATATACTAGGGTTTTCAGAAAGCTGTCTTCTAGTGACCCAGGGACAATGAATGATGTAGCCAGCATATTTAGGCATTTAGCCATGTATTTTGCACCTGCAGTGAGGTGTTTAGGGCAAGATCCAATAAAGGACTTAAATGCTTAAAGCAGGATTTACTAAAAGCCAGAACTGTAATTCTGAAATCCCTTGCTTAGCTGCTGTCTGTCGAGGACATGCTTAAACGTCCCCATCATATTTTGTATTTGACTTCAGAATTCCTGGATACCTAAACTATATTTCTTGGTGTGTCCCAATGAACAGTGTAGTACCTGTCTCTTGTCTTTCCTTGGTCAGGATCCCAAAACAAATATTCCTTCTGTTCCCAGTTTTCCAGTGGATAATTTTTAATTGAACCTCAAGTAATTTCTCCCTGTGTTCAATGTAGGATTTTTCTCAGCTGTTTTGTGGTGCTGTGGGATCAGGTCTCTATCCAGATCTCTGCTGGATCTTGTCCCTAGGAGTATGTGTATTTACATCTGGAGATAACTTCCAGGTAGAAATTATGGCCCCAGAATGAATCTATGCCTTAGAGGTGGCATTTGCACACTGATAAGGTGAAGAGCAGTGTAGAGTAATATGGTGAGGGATAAAGGCATAGTCAAGTGTCTTTTATGAATCAGTGATTACTCTTTAGTGTGTTGCTCATGATGCTCTGCAGTGAGACATCATAGATGAGTCTGAGTATCTGAAGTCCATGTCAGCACATGGTAAAACATATTTTTGCTTAAGCCTCTTCTGAGCATTAACACAAATGGTGGGTTCTTATGTGGTTAGTGACTGAATTTTGTTTATGATAATAGTACTAAAGGCTTGTAGGAAATGGCTTAAATTGGTTAATACATTTTTCAAATGTGAGTTACTCTTACAACTTTAGTCAGCTTTCTGAAATTTAGCTTTTTTTAATGTTGTAATATTTGTGTATTCTCTTATGTTCTCTCCTTTGATATGCAGTAAAAAAATGCCACTCTGTCACCAAAGTTTTGTTTTCTTATAAGACTATGAACAATAAATTTACACTGAGATTTATATTGGTATTTTGCTGTTTCCATCAAATTTTCAATTGATTTCCAATGAACAGTGACTAAAGTTAGGAGAATTATGTTCATACTAATAGATTCCTCATGTTTTATACAATAGCAGGCCTGTCGAAAAGTCTACATAATTTCTAACCTCTGAGTGTAAGGGAGGATGGTATTTGCAACACTGTCATTGCAGTAGGAGCTATGTGAATTTCTGATGTGTATGGACAACACTACTATTTAGTAGTGTTTTGTACTGGAGATACATGATGGAACATCACCTAGAAAGGAGTGATAATTTTCACGTTTAAGAATTAAAAATAAGTGGAGGTCTAAATGTATGGACAGTACAGACAGGAGGGTTTGCTTCTACTGAAGGTTCATCTGAAGGAGAACAGCACTTCTTAATAACACAACTCTGGTTAGTAAAAGCTCAAGAATAAAAATTTACCTCTCAAGATATAAAAGAGTAAAAAACTGAAATATTTTTCTTCCCTTTATTTTATTAGGATCCTGTTGATCCAGCAAACACTGTAATTGTGATTCGCTCATTAGTTCCTGGAGGTGTGGCTGAGCAAGATGGCAGACTTCTTCCTGGAGATCGGCTTATGTTTGTCAATGATATCAACTTGGAAAATGGCAGCCTGGAGGAAGCAGTGCAAGCACTGAAAGGAGCCCCGACAGGAACAGTTAAAATAGGAGTTGCCAAACCACTACCTGTAAGGATTTGGGAATTCAATGTGTACTTTTCATGTCATTCAAGCTGGTACATGCTGATCCTGACTTCTACATACATTTTGTGTGTTTGGGGTACACCTGGGTGGCCCAGTTATTGTCTTGCATGTAGGAGTGGCTTGGGTAGTGTATGACTGGTGTAGTGTTTGCAGGATCTAGCACACCTGCCTTGCAGCTGAGAAAACAGCAAAGTACCTTGCAACTAGCAGTGTCTTTCAGGGCTGAAATTTGACAGGGTTCATACTGTACACTGTACACTTTACATGGTTCTCTGAATGTGTGACATGGTTTTTATTTGATTTGCCTGGAATTTCCCAATTCCTTTGCTTTGCAGGGTATAGTATTGTTATGCCTGTTACTCTGCTTGGAGAGGTGGTTTGATTTATTGTGGATGGTGTACAGGGGAAACAACAAAACTTTCAAGAGGTTCAATAACAAACTTTTACTTCCAAGTTTTAGAATATTAAGGTAGAATAAGTTACTTGGCAAATTTTAAAATGTAGGCATTTTGGTTAGAAATGCAGCACTATAAAAGTGTAAAAATAACACTTTAGAAAAATATGTACAGGAAAAGAAAGAAAAAGAAAGGATGATGGTAGAAAGGTATGTAGTCACCACCCATGGATCCAGTGATAAGACTTGATTGTTGCAATTTTAATGCCCCTTGTTTGAACTACTGGTCACAGTCTCAGTCCATTAGGGATGGGGGAAATCCATGAAATACAAAGTTCAATGGGTTAATATACATTCAGGCTAGATGAGAATGTCCAGGTACCTCCCCTAGGAGGGAAAGTTTTACACTGTCTCATGTAACACTGTAGATCACGAGGCATTTCTAGAGTCTTATGATGGTTTATGACGCCTAAGATGTTACAGCTTCCTCTCAGGACAGTGCAGTTTAGCCAATTATAGCCCATGACAAGGCATGAATACCTTCAGGATATGGTGAGTGTCCCAGCACTTCTCCAGAGGGCAGTTTTTACACCTGAGCCACTTGTGTAATGGGCATGATAAAAAGCACTATCCCACCTCATAGGATTTGCTTTTTACCAGCCTCTTCCATTATCTGGCTCAAAACCCTGCTTGCAGTCTTCGTTGGTGGATGTGTAGACCCTCTGCAGCTGGGTGGTTACTTTGTGCCTGGTCAGCAGAGCACCTCCTGCTTCTGCAAGTGTTTGACTCATTGACCATTCTCATTCCAGTCCCTCACAAGTATATATGGCATCTTTGTATTCATACAACAGGCTTTGTTTATGTAATAGTGTGTAGTCTTCAGTTTGTATACATGTATACAGCTGGTTATTTCAGGCTTGGTTTTAGGAGATTGTCTGTAACAATTCAAAAAAGGAGGTTGAAGGAGACCTGTGGTGACTGAGATAGTGTAGCAGTAAGAATGCTATTGAACTAAAGTCCCTGATGGGTTAAATTCAAATCAGTAGAATGGCTTTAGTTCATACATACGAGGAAGATACCTTTCTCTGTATTAGTAAGCCCAAGCACAGTTTTAGGGGTCCATTTTTGCTTTTCATGAATTGGTAACTTGTAATCCTTGTGGGTGTGGATATCAAATTTTCATTCTTAGTAGATCTTTGTGGAGAAAGTGGGAGGGAATGGCTGTTGCTTAAGTTCCCAGAAACTTTACTTTTCATAGTAAGAGAGTAAGTTTTAACTTGCTCTGTTAATTTTTTTTTTTATTGGAGATTCCATATTAATTGCAGTCGAGAATTTCATACTCTAGAAGATGTCACTCTAAAAGAGAAAATACTTGGGGGTTTTGTTTCTGTTCCCCAAAGTTGTAAAGATATGGCATTTGCACTTCAGTCTTTCCTTTATTATGCTTGCCAAGTAATTTAACATGGCAAATATTCACTGCTTTTTTTGCGGTACTTGGCAAATGTCAAAGTACTATTATCAAATTATGTTGGAAAAAACTGTTGGTTTATAGTCAGAATTATGTTTTGTCCTCTAGAGTCTGTAGATGCAACTGTAAAACAGAGTGGATGAAATCTTCCTGCCGCAAACAGAGATTGCTGTGTGGCTAGCAAGATTGTAAAGACCTCTGCTATTAGGCTCTTTCTCTGTTGTCAACTGTGGTGGCAGTTTTAGTATATCTTTAATATTAAGAGCGGAAATTGAAAATGAGCTTAGATTAAGTTGTGGGCTCTATGATTCATTACTGGGGGTTACAGAATGAGATGTGAAGTTAAATCAGTTCAGGTGAATTTGAAAAAAAAGTTGTCTTGTTACCTGCTGAATACTGTGATTGTGGGTGAAATGAACTCTTTGCTGCATTTGAAATCCATTTGCCTTTCTAAACAGCCCCCTGCCCCCCTTGCAGAATGCACTCTGCACCTCCTGTGTCCAGGCCACTCATCCGACTCAGAGCTTCGTTCTTTCTGCAGCTTTCACCTGAGGAGGGCTATGTCTCTGCTAAGGAAGATTGCTTTTTCTACACTGCCCAGTCACTTGAGGAAGAGGGGCCAGCTGATGCAGCCCTCTTCCATGCTGAGCTGGCTCTGGTTAGTGGCCCAACTTACCACAGATTTCTTCAGTCTTTGCATTTTGTAGTGAAAGGAGTTGCCTTGTCACTGTCCATTTATTACTGCTTATTTTTTAGTGTTTGCTGTCTTTACATTACTCATCCACTGTAGGTGGGATGGATCCTGACATTGTAAAAACTGGCATCTAGAGACTCCGGCTTTCTGCATGAACTGTGAATCTGGCCTGTGATATGTTAATTGCTGGGGGAAAAAAGTATTTTGCTGATGTTTTCAAAAGTGCATGGCTATCCACTTCTCCTTGCATGCACTGAGCATCCTTTTGGGAATCTCAGCTTTTGTAGAGAAATGTTCATATGCTTATTCTTCTATGTATCATAATACATCACTTCTTTACCATGAAAAGATTTTGCTATTCCCTTTTTGCATGTAATCCAGTCTTACAAGGAATGCTCTCTGTCTTTGAAAGCCGCAAATACTTCCTCCTAATAATATTCTTCAGCCTTCAACATCAATCAGTGATTATGAGATTTAAAAGGTCAAAAGGTGTTCACTTGTACAAACAATGCGGCTTACCTGAGCATTCAGTGCCTTACATAGCCCAGAAGTTACCAATAAAAACTCAGATTAAAAAGACACAGGAAATAGGGCACTACAAAAAAGAAAAAAATCCCGTAACTCCTCCTCCCGCAAAATTAAAAAAACCCAGCCCAGAATACACGTGTATATGTATGTATTCCAGGTGTTTATTCTCATAGTTACTTCACTGGTCTGGGTCTAATTTAGGAATTATTAGGCCCTTATTTTCTGGGGACTTGAACAGGGAAGCAGCTTCTAAACACCAGAACTTAGTTCACTAGAGAAAAACTCAAAACTAAACAAAAACCAGAAATGGATCCTGTCAAGGTGAAAATCTCTGCATTACTGCTTCCAGCAGGTTTGCTGTTTTTTCACATTTGGAGATGACAAGTTATTAAGCTGGCTTAATAACTTCCCTTTAAACAGACTCCATGTTTTTAATTCTTGCGTTTCTTCCCTTTAGCAGTTAGGTCATAGTATTTGTCTTGCTCCATTCATTGAGAAGAAGGATGAATTTATATTCTAAATAACCTTTAATTGAAGATGTGTTTAAATGATCAGATTAAAACTATCTTAAAAATTTGACTTCCATCTGTGGTTCATATTAAAAAAAACTTGTGAAAAGAAGCAATGAAAATACATGACGTAATAAAATTGTCGATCACGTTTATCAGTTACCTAATTAAATGTGCAAAATAGGAGACTAAATGTACAGTCACCCAGCTGAGGATATGTTTTCAGAGTGCACATATGAGATACTGTTTTTTGTAGACAAATTTGTACTCAGATTACAGATCTGTACTGAATTTTCACAATACTTTTTTTAGGGCATAGCTTTGGTAAAATAAATATGCATTTTCCAGGGGATGAGCTGAGAGTAAGTTACAGCAAAGAAGCAGTTTGGATTAGTAGTTAAGTCTTTAGGCTTGAAATAATAAAAAAAATAATCCTTTTTACCCTGATAAGGAATCAATATGTTGAATCACTGCAGATTGTTGCTATTGCTATAATGAATTCATAATATGATTAATGATGGGGGCTGAAAAACAAGTTAGGTCCCATCTCTGTGGGTTGGTGCATTCATCTGCTTCATACAAGTTTATTTTATGGGCATGGCTCTTAACCCAGTGATCATTTTTGTTAGCCTAAACTATGTTCCTGAGTTCTGCCAGGTCAGATGAAATAATAATCAAAGTGTAGTATATGAAGCACTATAAATTTGGATTTTTAGGGATTAATTTTATTCTAGTATTTGAAAGAATATGAGTCTTGGGAAAAATTATGTTTCTTTAAAAAAAAAAAGGCAAAATACCCATCAAGTCAAGTCAATATCTGAAATTCTTTTAAAGATTTTATTTCTCATAAATAAAAGAGAAATAGAAATATAGGAATGCCCATAGTAATCATGTTGTCAAAACCAAAATAATTTATAATCTATTAAAAATATCATGTAATGAATTTTTCATATAAATGTACTGTAAAGCACTTCAGTTTCCAGATTATTGTTTTTAAAAGCATATAAAAATAACTGAGCCTAAGAAGCTGAGTCAAGGGAACATTCCTGGCGTGTGGCACCAAGTGAAGCTCATTAATTTTTCAGTGCTAATTTTTGTAAAAGAAAATTAAAAAGAAAAGAAAAAAGCCCTAAAGAAATCAAAATGTTGACACCAAGGACTGCAGCAGAATTCTCCCAATGCTTTGTGCTTCTATTAATAGGCATGAGCCTGCCTCAGCCCTGCGACTTCTCTGGTTCAGACTCTCTCTTTACTTCAGATACTCTTCCAAGCTTTGAAGTTGTAGTAACAAAGTTTATTATTGGAAGCAGAAGATTTTCCTGCTGCACTGTGCAGATGTAATTCCAATCCAAAACATAGAATAAAAAAACAAAAAAAGAAGAAAAATATCAGTTATGTAGTGGCTGGTGTGCATGTGTTTGGGGCTTATGTGATGTGATGGCAACAGCCTGGCTGATTGAATTGCTTTTGTTGTTAGGTGGACTCTGGCGAGGCAGATCTAGCGGATGAGTCCACCTTTGAATCACAGTATTCTCTAGAGAGAGACGTCTTCCAGGATTCAGTGACAGCTCTGCATGACAGCGCCTGTAGCAGTGAGGTGAACGACAGCTTCTCTCTTCCATTATCAACTCCAAAGGTAAAAATGAGGATGATTTTATTGATGGCAAACTTTGATTTTAAGTGTGAGCAGGCTGTATTATCAGATATAAGTATTTTGTGTCATCCTGGATCAAAATGCTCTATATGCTACCAATTTAAAATTTTGTTTAGAGTGGTGCTGATGTCTTGCAGATATCTTTGTTGAAGAGAGAGGCAGATAGAAGGCACAAAGCTTGGGTTTTTGCTAGATAAGGCATGGTTCAGCCGGAGTATGGTGAGATATTTGTAGTATTAAAGATGCGGTGAGCAGTCTTCTAGAAAAATATAATTGTCATTCAAAGCAGAGTAAAGAATGGTAACACAAAATGACTGTGTTGCTCTATGGTCTTTTACTATGGAAAGCAAGAGTAAATTTTCATCCTAAGTGTTGCTTTCATGCTGCATAATTAGTATGTTTCTGTGGTTTTGAATGAAATTTTCATAACGATGCTGTAATTAAAAGTAAATCTGTATATATCAAAACTATGCTACTAATTTTTATTTAAAGCCTTAAATGAAGATTTATTTAAGAGTGTTAAGAAGACCAGTAGCTTTTGTGGTTCTTTGTCACATACCCATAATGACCTGATGGTGTTTTGTTTCTTTCCATGGTTTTCCATGTTCGTTTCTTCTTTTAAATCTTTAAATTTATTTCACTAACCTAAAGCCTTCCAATTGCATTCTTCCAACAGTCATCATTGAAAACCACTGGGTTTGCAGTCTGTGGTCTTGAGTAGAGTAGCTGCTGCTTTTTCTGCCACATCTGAGCTGCAGTAACTCCCGTTAACCTCTCTGGAATACATTTAGCCTTTATGAAGGGCTGGTTGCAAAGCTAGATTCATCTTCTAATGGTTTCTCCTAATCTGCAGAAGAACACATCTCTGCTCTGTAGGACAGCTTGCATTGTTTAACTCTGTAATTGTTATTTAAATGGATTATGCATTTTAGATGCTTAGGAGCATTTTGTGAGATAGAGACTGGATTTACATTATATATTACATTGAGGCTCTAGAGAGTCTTTAGTTATTTTCAGCAGTGGCTTAAAGATGGCTTTGGTTTGCATGTTCTTTTAAAATGGCATGGTCCTGACTTTCCATTGTTCATCTCTGTATACCAGTACGAGGTGAGTATTAAGTTCTCATCAAGTAACCTATTCGTGGTTCGCAAAACAAACATAGTGGGAAAATCTGTTCATTAATGAAGACTTTTGAAGCAAGTGAAATGGAGTAAAAATTAAAACAGCACTATTTGATGCTATAAGGAGTGCAGAGATGTTTCAGTTATTTCTGGCTGCAGGGCAGTTGGCAGGTTCTGAGTGTCACTTTGGTGTCACATTTAAAATAGGTGATGAAAAACACACTTAAAATAATGCAGATGCTGTAGGGAGGCCACATGTTACTATAGTTACAAACTCCTGGAATTGTGTGTTCTTAAAAAATTACAGCATTGGCTTTTCTTCAAGTGAAACAAAAATAAAAACGAGCATATGATTCTACTCTTAATATGTATATATAGCATATGAAATAAATGTTGAGTATGATCTGATGCTTGTTTTCACTGATCTGGAAATGGTTACAAAACAGAGTAGATATCCCAGCTGTATTTGAAACCTTGTAAAATAGTTTAAATATATTATAATACTCCTGTTCTCAGAAAGGTAGGAAATTATGTCAGTGATTATATCATGCAGATTAGTTGTATTTAGGCTTTGCTCAATTACCTTCTCAGCTGTTACTTAAACTACTTATTTGCTGGTAAGGCTTTTTTGATTCTTGTCTGGGTATAGAACAAGCATGTATACACCTCATGAAAGTTGACAAAAATGAATTCTAAGGCTCTTGAGACAAAATGTTGCAAAATATCCCCAAATCCTGAGAAGATTTCCAGCTTTTTGGAAAAATGATAGTACAGTTAATAGCACCTGTGGGTAACAACTAAGACAGCTAGAGATAGTTCTTTCTGACTACCTGTATTCCATTTCAGAGAAAAATCCCTAATAGTGATACAGAGCCTGTAAGTCTAACTTCTGTGTCCTTGATACATCTTCTTAAAATCTAATGGCATACATGTTTTTAATAAGTTACTTTAAAAGCTCAGCCAGAGAGTATTTGAATATTCCAGAATATTGTGATTATTGAAATTCCTTGAAACATTTCATAGGCAGGGCCTCAGAATTGTGGAAATCTAAACAAATGTGTAGAGAACTTAGTCCTAGTACTGCAGCCATATTTGGTAGATTTGCAATAAGTATTAACCGGTAAGCTTCTGTTATTGCATTATTGTATTTCACTGTTGCTACATTTCAAATCCCTCATATTCACTTTTTGCTGAAGTTTGACCAAGTTGGTATTTGTCACTCTTTCTTAGGAAGAGAAATCTTAATATATTTGTGCTCAGTTAAATGTATGATTACATTGCATTCTTATTGTCTGAGCTGCATGAAATTCGTCTTTGCTTGCTAAGTGTGCTGAAAGTAAAGACATTGATCTTGCAAAGTTCTTTCACCTGAGATAAACAACTGAATACTTGAATTTTAAAACCTTACTGGAATTATTTCTAGTATGAGAATGTGTAAGTGAATGGTACTTTCCTGAAGTTAGGAGAAAGTTATGAAGAGTACCAAGTTAGAGTTAATAGCTTACTTTTCTGTTTTCTGGTATTATAGAGCAGAAGAAATTGACTAAACAATCAAGTTCACTGTATAGTAGAATGAATGCCTGTAGGGAACTGGAGAGGAGGTTGATCTTACTGATCTTACAGCAGTATGTTCAAATTCTATGAGATTAGTTTTTGTTTAAGGTTTTAGAGTGACGTGTGGTTTTGAGTTATACTGCAAATGAATGGTGATTGTTCATTGTCTCCTGTGTTGAACAGTCTGTTGGAGAGGAATACCCAAATGCTGCAGCTGATTTCCATGTATCTGAGAAGAATCTGTACAACATGAATCTGAATCAGAGACTGAGAGATGAAAAGTCTGTAGTGGACAGTAGCCTGGAAACTGCAAGTGATTTTACTAAAACAGATCTGACTCTGGATGTTTCGGATATCAACCAAAATGAAAGTGAAAATACAGCAACATGGACAGAATCTCAGACAGCACCAGAAATTGTACTAAATACAAGCCTTGCTACTACCCCACAGCTTGATCCCAATGAAAAAGTAAAGTTATTTGCCTTTATTTTAAATAATAATTTAAAAGCCTACAGAAAGCCTGTAATCAGGCCAAAGAATTTCCTACAGAAATTGTCACTGGCCAACAGCCACATATAGTTCTTTGATTATTAATGTCCTTCACATTTGTGAGCTCACATCAAAACTTTGGGATTTAGACTTTGCCAAACCAGGACATAATTTACCGTATCAAGATAGTATTTTCTCAGAGGCTGGCAGTACAGGGGTATATACAAGTCTCCTAAGACCTCACATCATTAGATAGTGATGGACCACAGTGTACCCACTGGGCAGGATAGGAGATTTTTTGTAAGCCTTGTTAACCTTCACAGGGGCATGAGTGCAAGTAGGAGGCTCACAGCTGGAAGCCGGCCTAGGAAGCCAAGGAGGAGTGGTGTAAATATCCTTCATCGTGGTGTTCTTGCAAGCCTGTACAGTTCAGCTTGCAAACTGCCCTGTGGTGCTACAGTGTGCAAACATAATCTTCCTTTATGTGTCAGTCACTGTGACATGTGTTTCTTATTTACTCTGTCCAGTGATTCATTTAGACGTTCTTAAAAGAGCTGCAATTTCATACAAGATTCGTTACTTTAGTACTGGCAGATTGTCAGACATCTGTGGTGAATGAATCTGAGGCCCTTGAATTCATCCTACTAATTCTGATGTCCCTAAATTAAAAGAGTGCCTTGTGGTAGATTAGGGATATTGCCTGAATGAAAACAGAAATCATGATGTTCATTTGATCTTTGATGAACTGATTATAGCAATGCATGTTTAAGGAGTCTGACTTAATTATGTCCATGGCTTTTGTATAAGGCAAAAGTAGTTGAGATCTGTATGACAAATCATATTTTTATCTTGGTAATCTGAACTAATGGTATTTTCCCTTATGTCAGGATCAATTGCTTTTAATGGAAAAGGGATGCCCAGTATCTTTGGAGGAAAGTTCCACACCTCCAAATTCCGTCAAAAACATACATGAGAAGACTATCACTATTGCAAAAGGCAATTCAAGCCTAGGTAAGTTAGTGAACTGTTTTTGTAACCTGTTCAGGAATATGGCTTTTGGTTTCCCTTGTATGTTCCCTGTTTTATTAGTAAAAACTAAATACTTTTCATTTAGTGGGGACAAGATATTCATTCTTTGCTGCTCTTGTTTGACTGTGATGGTACTGTGCTGTCACTGTGAACACAAAAGTGAAATGTGTAGTCTCACTGAGAACTTATTTTCCCATAAAGGAGTTTAGTCTTTCCTAAGTAACACCTGAATGTTAACAGAACAATTTTAATGCATTTTTAATGTCTGTACTAAAATAGTGGACAAACAAGATACAGCCAAGGGATCCTGTAGAAGAACATTATGGTCAAAGAGCTGCAGATGAGACTTTCAAATATTTGTAAGCACAAAATGCTTCCTGAGGGTGGTCAAAAGGGTCTAAGCAAGCTGTTTGCTTCCTTGCCTCAAATTTGGATTTGCATCTAAAGTGCCTTAAAGTTTCTGAAAATCGTATCATTGATAAATTTAATAGGTATTATTTTTGGCTTAAAGATACTATCATTTTGTAGTGAAGTTCAAAGTTTTTAGGTGTCTGCACTCTGGAACTTCCTGAGCATACTGACTAGAAGCATATTTTGGAGTGAACACACACAACAGATGATAATGTTTTTCATTGTCCTATCCTGCTCTCCGGTGTAGCCCTGGGCAGTGTGAGGGGGAGAACAAGAATAGAGCCCTCCCAGAGCTCATGCCAGGAAGGCTTTGTGTTGAAAGGCAGTGATGTGTCCCTCCTGTTCATGGCTTGTGTGGTGGTTTGGTTAGATTTAGGTTCCTGGTGCTGTTTCTTCCAGCCAGCTGCTTATTTTTGAAGACTCTGTGGGATTGGTAGGGCAGGACTTTGTGTGGTGCTGGCTATTAGCAGTAACTCCTCAAGTACTTTAAAATGGGCTGTCCAAAGAACTGGATGTTTATAAACAGTCCCCAGTCATGACTTCCTTGCAGTGCAGAGGTGGGTGTCAGTGTTTTACAGCTGTAATGCTGTATTTCAGTGGGCACCTCAGCCTGGAGTAACCTACTTTCTCATGGTTTGATGCTCGGTCTGGGGGGTATCACCTTCATGAAACAGCCATCATTAAAAAGGGTTTTAAGTCAGGGTCTCGGAAATAGAAAGAAGCAGAAAAGGCTGATACAGGTATAATAAGGCTTATCTTTCATTGGTATGAAGTGCTCGGTTAATAACTACTACCTTTACTGGCCTCATTGCCTGGCTGTATTAAGTGCAGGTCACAATGCATTTTGAGGCATCTGAATTTTGTATAAAAAAGTTTTCTCTGCAATAAACTCTTCATTCAGTGGAGTAAGTTTTCATTTATGTGAGTGAGTATTTTAAGTGCAGTGAACATTAAAGCAAATTTCATGTCGAGCTTAATACAGCATGAAAGTACAGACTTGGAGTAAGGTGCATATTGGCAGACATTGCATGCGTGAAAAATAAGACTGGTCTTGATATGTATGCTTTCTTCTGGCTTTTGACTATAGCATTTTTCTTCCAGTCTGAGTGTGCTCTGGCCTGGGAAGCAGCCTGGGCAGAGTGACCAGTTTGCACACATGGTTGCACTTTATTTACCTTTCATTTTTGAGAAAGAAACTAAGTTAAGACCTATGAATGATGTTGAAAGCTGCAGCTGCATCAATTAAATAATTGAGAGTTGAGAACTGGCACTTCTTTTTTCCTTTTAAATGGTGTGTGCATAGTTTGCAGCAGCTCTTTAAAGCCAGCCACAGCTGGAGCTCCAACGTTTCTGCTGTGATTATTTAAAAGATAAGAAGCACCCAAATGCTTCTCCTCTTCTGAGGAGCTGAAATGTCATTTTCCTGTGCAAAAGTTTTGGCAACTTTACAGTGGCATTTGCATTTTTAATCTGAAACTGTAGGAGTCCAAAGTGTGACATCATCCTTCTAGATCTGTAATGATGGTATCAGCATAGAAAAAGGGAAAGGGAGTCTGTTGTATGTGTGATATTTTTCTAAAGTGCTGTTTCACTACCCTTGGTAATGTCTGTTACTGTCTTAACTAAACAGCAAAGTTAGGTTTAGAATTTCAAACCGCATTTCAGAAAAATAAAATGTTTTTTATTAAGCAATATTATGACAGTGGAAGTCCACTTGGTGCACTTCTGGAGTCCCAGCCCTGCCCTTCTCACTGCCATAGTGAAGAACAGTTTTTCCTGAAACTGTTACTAGCATTGGTTTCATGAGCACCAACTGCCCTGAAGATAACAGTGACAATTCGTGTGTAAGAACAGTCACAGTGACACATGAAGTTCATCCTAAGTCAGTCCCTGTGGGTTCCCCCTGGGAGAAGAGAGGCAAGAGCATATCTGTCTCATTTCCCATTACTGAAAAGAAAGCAGAGTTAAAGGGCGTATAGATATTGAGAAGCAGTATTCTGCTGTGCTGGAGGCATGATACTGGCTTAAGTAAAATATTGGACTGTATCCATTAGCAATAGGCAGACTTTCACAGAAGTCAGGATGCTTTTCTGGGTCTAAGCTATGGCCCACCTAGGAGAGCCGGAATGCAGCCACCATTTCAGCCTATTAATTACCTATTTAATCATTTCACCTTCTTTCCAAAGAGAGTTGTCATAAACGAAAGTGAAATGTGTATAAACTCAATCAACCATTAGAAGAGTCATGAATTTAAATTGTTTTTAAGCAATTTCATTATTTTAGTTAATTTTTGCTTAAATTTCCACTGTCTTAATTTTTTTTGTATTGAGCTGAGTATGTGAAATGACAGCAAGTTAAAGCTACTGTGGTTGTAATTGTTGTCTCAAAGGGGGAGACTGAGAGAAAGATTTGTAGGCTTGGTGATACTGGCAGACCTGCTGACTGACTTTCCCTTTCCCTGTGCCCCAAGTTGCATTTCTTTATCTTGGCATGCAGAGCTGTGGCTCAAAGACATTATTTGTTTGTGTGTTTTTTATATAGGGATGACAGTGAGTTCCAATAAAGATGGTTTGGGAATGATAGTTCGCAGTGTCATCCATGGAGGCTCAATAAGTCGTGATGGACGGATTGGGGTGGGGGACTGCATCCTGTCCATTAATGAAGAGTCAACCACTAACTTAACCAATGCACAAGCCCGAGCTATGCTGAGACGACATTCGCTCATTGGACCAGATATAAAGTAGGTAAAACTAGATGATGAATTACGGTAGGAAAAAGCTAATAATCAAAATTTGTTTATTTATGCAAGCATTTTAAATGAAAATTTTGTTCTTACACATGAATTTACCTTTAAGTTGCAGCTTCAGATGAGTAATTCACCTTCAGATTACATTTTTAAGGTTTTCGAAGATGAGATCACTTGTGTGAGAAGCTTCAGATGTTCCTAGAAATTACTGTCATGAGTATTATCATCATTATTGCCCTGCCTAGTTTTATGAAAGAATAGGATTAGGCAGAATTTTGCATTCACAGTATGACTCTTCTAAAGAAACAATTTTCTCAATATGTTTGTGATTCTTGAAGGTGGACTGTCCTGGCCATTGCACAAGTGATTTAATTTGATTTTTTTAATGGGTTTTTGTTTTGGCTGCCAGATAGAAAGTATGAAATATTATGTTTATTCAGAAAATTTATGCTTAAATCATTTCAGTGATTAAAATAATTTTCAGTACTTCTGTTATAAACAGTAGAAATACTCTGTTTTGTGTAGTAATTTCCAATTTTTTATTAGTGCATATGAATGAGCTGTTATTTTGTGTGTAACTATCTGCTCTTGGTAGTAGTAGTAGTTTTAAACTACCAAGTTAAAACACTTAATACAAGTTAATAACTTAATACAAGTTTGGAGAAATCCACTTCATGAGAAAGTTTCTTCCTCTCAAGTTCAAACAATTTACAGAATTTTAACTTTGCCTTAAAGTACAATTCTATCTAACTGCTGTGGCTGTGGAATTAACTTTGCCCACAAGCACCATGTAGAAATGAGGCTGTTCCTGAAGTTGTGGATGGAGCTGTAGACACATCAAAGCTGGGTTTACAGCTTCAAAACCTACTGGCTGTTTTCTCTGTTTAGCCTGTGGTTACATTGATTGGGTCAGATATGCAAATGGGATTAATGGAGTTGTTGGTAATAGAAGCCTCTACTTATTTGAGAGGGTGGCCTTGAAAGAATCAGTCCAGTGCCAGTGTGGTTACAGATCACTGTGGTTAGAACTGAGTTCAGAATGGACAGCAGGGCACTACATACTTGCTCAGAAGTATTCTAGTTTGGAAGAGACCTAGTATTTTGGGAACAGGTGGGCAAAGTACCCTCACTGTGGGTGGTAGGTTTACTTGTCTGCCTCATAGCTGTCATGCATTTAAGATTATGATTTAATGTCAGCCTGTTTAAATAAAGGAATATGCTCATATAATGAATTACATTGTTGTCAGTGCTGTCAGGAATATAAGTGAGTTAGTATTGATAAAGTGTGACATTGGTTATTACTGCAGGCTTCCAAACTACAGCTCCAGCTGTCATGATTGAAATCGGTTGCGTTTGCATGTCTGCTTGTATCTGCTTAGACACACAAATGCTGCAGCACCATTCTTCTACGAGGAGTCTTTTCTTAATGCTGTTGTTACATGATCAAATATAGGTGTGTTCATCATTTGTGCTTATCCTTTTATATCTGCTGTATTTTATGCTGTGTGACTACAAGTTTTGTTTTGTAGTCTTACTCTTTTGCTGATATGCTGGAAATACTAAAGTCTTGCCTTAGATGTGGATATTTAGATTTTCCAGAGAAAAATGCATCCCATTTCTGAAAGATTTCAGAAAAGGGGCAGTAGCTGATCTTTTTCTTACTCAAGATTTTTGTCTTTTTTTTTGTATTTATGTTCTTTGTTGCATTCCTATGAAAGTTTTAAAGTGAAGCCAACTTCTTCACTTTAGAAACAGAAAGACTTAATCCTTCAGTAACTTCTAAAGGAGTCTTGCAAGAAAAATGACAGTATTTTTGGGACTATATAGTTTTTCTATAAAACCATTCAGCATAGTCAAACTTTTCTTTAATTTTTAACTTGCAGGAGCAGTACAGGATCCCAGAAAAATATTATGATACAAATCTGTGGGTAATATCCCAAATCAGAAATTTGAAGATGAGTAGCTTCATGTTAAGATAGTTCCTCATGTTTGCTGAGAAAGATATACACAAACCTCCCCTGCTCCCACCTCCCCATCCCCCCATATTTGTCCGTTCAGAGCTAATGTGGCACATCACCTTGCAGCATTTGTGATTTAACAGCCAGCATTTCAAAGATTTAAGTTGAATCTCTTTTGTGTCTTCCTTGGTAAACAAGGATATGCTAACACTCAGACTTGATCATCTAGATATCATTTGTTTTAGTCCTTACTGCAAAATTTACCCCTTAATTTTTAGACAGAGCTTTTCTGGGGTAGCAGGGTTTCCCCAAAAAGTGATTAAGCAGAAATATTTTGGTTCCGAAGCTGTATTTCAAACAGTGGCAAATGGTATTTGCAGAGAAAACACAAAGCTGTTCTTACTGGCCATGTAAAGGCATTGTTTAATTCTATTAAAGGAAATTTGGTTTTGAATATTCAAGATCCAGCAATCTGAGTTTCAGAGTTGGGTATTTAATTTTTTTCCCCTTCGTATGTGGAAAACCAGAATGTATTCTGTTTCCCTTCTCACTCTACCTTGCCAGGAGCTCTTACATTTCCGTAATAATAGCCAATGCTTTGTGCTTAGCAGCAGCTGCTTCTAACATCTGTGAGATAATTATAAAGTTGAATTAGAATTCACCTGACTAAACTGGAGGGATGAATTCCCGATCAAGAAATAAGAGAGACTGCAATTCCATTTTCCATGCATTTTAATAATCACTGCTATAGACAATAATAAAGAGCAGATGTTTTCTGGGTTAGATGTAGATGAAGTGGAGGTGGAACAGGACAAAAAAAAGGAGAGGAATTAAAAAAAGAACTGCTCACACTTCTACATCCATAAATATGCCTCTCTCATTCATCATGAGACATTGATATTAATTAACACCATTGTAAAAAGACACTGCATCGTATGCTTCACATTCTAGATCTTCTCCAGCACCTGCTGATGATCAGGCCCTCTGTTATGTGTGAGTATTGGCGATTCAGAAACTCATTATGGCTCTGTGTTGCAACTTGTCTGTAAAATCATTCCATGCTTCTATGACATCAATAGTAATGTCAGGGATATATCCAGATATAGGTACATACTCTCTTTCTCCTCATGTATGTTTGTGTGTGCATGCACATGTGGCTGCACATGTGGGTGTGTATATATTTTTTCTTTAATTGAAAAGGATATGCCTGTGTGTGTATAATTGTATTATATATTTATATATGGTTTTAAAGTTGAAGATTGGAGCATACTTTCTAAGTCTGGAATGAAAATATCAGTATTTTTAAAAAAATACTGCTAATATTTTTAAATTTCATCTATGACAGCCACCTGAGGTGTGCTCAGAGCACGTGTGTATGTTGTGTGTATGTGTACAAGGTTCACGTCTAGAATTGGCATGAGTACAATGTACTGATATCTGGATTAATCTCAGTGTCATATTTTCTGTGGCACTTACATTTTACTTCCTCATGTATGAAAAGGTTCAAATTGAACCTTAAATGTTAATTACATTAATTTGTCCTGAGCATTTCCCATACTTTGTAATTTGATTTGTTGGTGTTTTGAGGTTTTGTGTGGCTGTTCAGTCAAGCATGTGATAAATGTTCCTCTGTACTGCATGCAGTGTTGTGTTTACAAGATACTTTCATATGTACAACCATTGGTGTTTCCATTGTCACTGCTTTAGTTGCTAGTGCATTCCTCTGGGGGTAGGAGAAGTGGTGATAGCTCTCAAGAAAGAAAACCAGAACACTTTTCTTTCAAGCTGTACATCTGTGAAAGAGAGGAAAATGGTTAAACCATGCATATACTTCCCTTTGAAATTGTTGAACTTTAATTTCTCTTGCAGCGAAGAAATACAACACAGAAGTGGAGCAGTCATTTACTTATATTCTGTCTTCTGTGTCTTCATCTCTGTTTTCTGGCCCTTGTTTCCTTTACTGTCTTCCCTGTAACTATATTAAGTCAGTAACAGTCAGTTTTGCAGATGAACTATTCAGGTGCCTTGGTGGGGTTTTATTTTCACTTTACAGCAGAAAGTTCAAAAGAATTGGTCAGAGGAGCCAAAACCACTTCTTGTTCTGTGCCTCTCATCATCCCAGACACAGTGTGAGCTGCTCAGGATGATGCTGAATGTCTTCAGACATCAGTTTGGCCTCAGAGTGAGCTCCATTATCAGTCCAGCAAATGATGGATTTGGTAACTATCTGCCCATGATCACTAAGCAGGGAAAAAAATCTTCTAAATCCAAGGTCTTTAATACAGTGTGACCTTGCCAAGTGCCACAGAAGGCAGGAGCAGGCTGAATGGCCTCTTAGCCAAGACTGCTTTCTGGTATATGTATTTCCTGAAAAATGTAGTTTACCACAAAGGGAGGGCTTTTGGTAAAGCTTTTCATTTCAATAATAACATGCAAAACAGAGAGACTAGGAGGATAGTCATATCAGTAATACAGATAAGAAGAGCAGCTAGGGAAACTTGCAGTTAACTGGACTTTGGAAATCATTAACAAGATTCCATTTAGAATATAATTTTTCATGTATTTGATCCATATAATTTGGTTTTTCTTTTGTATGGGTTTTTTTTGCAAAATGCAGGTGTTCTGGTTTATATTAGCAAAACAGCCGAATCATTACAGAAATATAGTTGTAGATAAGAATGAACAGTTGAAAACATATTGAATGTTCCTTTGAGGGCTTTAAATTAGACTATTAGAATTGTAGTTAAGCACTAGAATAGAAATAATGTATTTTTCCAAAGAGGTAAAATGTAACAGCTCCCAGTGAGATTATCTAAATTTTATTCCATCAGTGGAAATCTATTGTGTAATTCAGTTGCTCAGTTTTAGATGTATATTTTAAAAATGGTAAAGCAAACTGCTTTTTTTCTTAGTTCCTGTGCTGTACACAGGAAGGGAAGCTAAGGCAGCTTTTGGGAGATGTTTCTAAGTAGCATTTAGAACTCTTTGAGAGCATTCTTTGATCATCATACATTTTTAATATTTAAGAACAATATCAGTTATTTAATCATATAATGAAAAACAGCAGGGTATCCCAGAAGTTGGAATGCATATGGTTTGCCTTCCCCTTGAGATCAGCTGATCTCAAGTGCTCGCATGTAAGGTAAGGACTATACTACCCATGGGCCTTGGCACCCTGCATAACTGTTTGCCTTGTGCTCCTTGCAGAAAAGGACTAGACGAGAGTGGATACATACTGGGCACTGTACTGTCAGAGTTTACACTGTGCTGTATACGTTCGGGCTGAATCTGGGCTAACCTTTTTCCTTTGTAGGAATGCACCGTTCTCCTTTCCATAATTGGAGCCATTGCTTCCAGCTTCGGTTTAGCATAAAGGAGATTGTGCAAGCCTTCTAGCCAGAGGAAACATTGCAGTTTTAGTTTCTTTGCTGCATCTTTCTATCAAGGGAAAGCTACATTATTTCTTAATGATTTTTGATAAGTTATGACTATAACTGGATGAGTGTTACATTTTCTTACATTGAAATGTAATTTGCAAGATCTTACAGCTTTTGTAGAGGCAAGGTATTCTTATGGGCCTCCTGAATGAAGCTGCTGCCTCAGCAGTTGACCCATGAGTTTTGTGAGCATAGTACTGGTACTTTGCTGTAGTTCAACACACTTAGAATTGGAGATGGCTGAGAAATAGTCACTATTTTCAAAAATTCTTTTCTCTTTTGCTTCTTGGTGTTTCACTGCTGGGTCTTTGCACAATAGCTGCTGCATGTCTGTAGCATTTCCCAGTGCTAGAATGCCCTCAGGAAAGGCAATTAAGAGCTAGTGATATTGTGCTGTTGTTTCCTAGTGTATCTTAAATTCTCAGCACTCCAGAAGGAAAAATATGTTGTGTGTAGTGGAGTAACATTTGTGTGTTTGAAAAAAGGCCAGTGCAGAACAGGGAGGAGATTTAAGGAAGAAATAAAGCTGGTGATAATAAAGATTTTAGAATGGATATGAATTTAGATAATACGGTTTTAGAAACTTCCATTAAAAGAACTAGTAAGCTTCTACTGTTCAGCACCCTAGGCACCTTCATACTGACCCTTTTTGCATGTCTCTAGATATGGTAGATGTGAGAGGAGGCAGGGAACATGCTTGGACTCATACACAGATGGACAAATTAAGCTGCTCCTTAGAACAGTTTTGGTAGACTGTTTTAGACTGACAGCATTAGTCCTATAAAAGTTTATTTGCATTTCTTCTGATGCTTGATGTATTCACCTGAGGAGTACTGATGTATTCACCTGAAGAATACTGAGAAGGGGAATCAGTGGCAATCAGAGAGGATATCAGTCAGGAGTGATGTACAGGAGACGACTCCATGCAAGAGCCTCAGACCTGAAAGTGTCTCTTCCCAGCAGCTTACACATTGTTGTGAAGTGGCCAAGACTTCTAATTTTTTTTTTTAGCCCTGTCTCTTCTGTGGAAAAATATGTTATTTTTTCTTTTAACAATGTAATGTTCATCAAGACAGACTTTTTTCTGCTGTTTTCCCATCAGCCTTACTTCTTGGTATACTTGAGTCTGATAGCTAAACTGCTTAATGAGCAGCTGTAGATTTTTAAGAAGACAAAGCATTGTTCAAGGAGGGCTATTTAAGTAGCCCTGTTTACATTATGGTATATACTGTGGTGTCCTTCCACTGCCTCCCAGGTGGAAGATTTTTTAAGATATGTTCTTCAAGCCTTAATCTTTTTTCCCCTCTTTGTTTCACTCTCCCCAGTCTGTTGGGCCATTTCTGTTTCTGGCATTCAAACATCAACTGGAGTCTCCACATCATTTGGCTGGTAAAACATGACTGTTTGACTGTCCCAAATTGGTTGGAAGTGCATGAAGGCCTGGAGGAAGGAGTTGAGCAGGGGATCGGTCCCTGTGGCATACGTGGTGCGCTGTAACACATTTATATGTCCAAACCCATGAATATTCTTCACTTAAAGCATAGAAATCTAAAATAAATACAAAACCACCCAGAAAAGGACAAAACCTCCTACAGGCCAACTTTCAGAAACATTTTCAGCAGTCATTGAGGGTGGTAATGGTGCCTTAAACCTCACAGATCTTCAGTGTTTGTCTTTGCACAAAGAATCTCTGTTTTGAATGAGGCTGGATTGTCTCGTTACATTCTTGTCACTATTCAAGCACCATTTACTTTAATTCTAAAAAATTATATGCTGTTCAGCTACCTAATTTGACTATAAGTGTGTACTTGTTGCACAGTCACAAAGGATTCGCATAAGTGCTTATTCCCAACATACCAGCACTGCAGCTTTGAAGACAACAAAGCAGTCATGAGTGGCTTCTTCGTATCCATACCTCACACCCACCAAAGGGAGGACTGGCATTCCTCATGCTGGTTTAATCATGTCCCATTTTATTGCAGTATTACATATGTGCCAGCAGAAAATTTAGACGAGTACAGGGCCAGTGTGGGACAACAGACAGAGGGATCTGTGCCACTTGAACTTCTCCCTTCTCATATTGTCAGGTGAGTCAAAAGGCTTATGGTTTTCTCCCAAATAGCTCTTGAATCTGACTCTTACCATGCACCTTGCACATTTTGGGAAGATAAGTTTTCTTTTAGAAGAGTTGAAAAATGGATGATTTTCTTCAGACCAGCAGCCACTAAAATAAAATGTTTTTAAGAATACAGCTTTTGCTTTGACTAACAAATTTTTAAGCATTTTTACAAGGCTGTTCAATCTGTCCAAAAAGGAGATTGAATTCTTTCTCATCCTAAATTTCTCTTAAATACCACTTAATTGGCTTTATAGATTGCGACAAATCCTGAAGTGCTTCCAACATGAGACTTTGGTATTGATGGTCTTTCCAGAACATAACTGTAAAGAATAAATTGTGCTGTTCTTCTCCTTGAGTTTCAAAAAGTCATTGCAGCTACAGTCCAGAATTTCAAAGTGATGAATAATTGGTTCATCTCCAAAAGCAGTAGGTTTTGTTGAGTGTTGCTGTTGTAAGTTCTTCCATTTTGGAAACACTTAATTGCCTTTAGCTTTGATTTAGTTCTAGTTCCAAATTGCAGTCTTTTATTCTGTGTTGTGGATAGAAACTTCATTGCAGAAAAAAAGTGGACAGGGACTCCATGAACACCATATGTATTGTAACAGACATCAGAAAAAGAAGTTCTGATGTGAATCTGGAAGGTACAAATTGTAATGCTGGCAGGGTGACTCAATATATGAAATTTTTCAGAAAAATCTAGTGATTACGTGGATTTTTTAGAAATAAATTGCATGTTCCTGTTTATCATCAGGGAACTCCCAGAGCTTCCAGAACGTGAAGAGGGGGAGGGAGAAGAAAGCGAACTTCAAAATGCAGCTTTCAGTAACTGGAACCAGCCCAGAAAGTAAGTGCAGGTCTAGTTGCACATTATAAAATGTCATCTGAAATTCAAAAATTTTGAAACATATTTTAAGAGGAGTAAAAAACCAACAAATCGCTGCGCTTATGTATGTTGTGCATTGCAGGAATAATTAACAATTGACTTTTACTGCCATTGGGCTAAAGCCCTGCAATCTAGCAGTTTCTTGATTGTTGTAGTAATTTATCTTTACTTATTCCAAGCTGACTCTCAGGGATCAAGTCAGAAAAGATGAAGAGCGAGATTCAAAGTTTCTATTAGAACTCAAAATGAAGCGACCAATGCTAGACTCACAGAATTTCTCATCAATCCAGTAGATAACTTCCACTGAAAGACAAAATTTTGCATGGAGGAGTTATGTCAGAATTTTTTTGAAATAATTTTGCAGATCCAAGTGTTTTCAGTGTGCAGCTCTGTCTTAATGACAACAGATTTTAATTTATTTTCGTCCTTTTTTTGTCACAAAAGGGTTGAACTCTGGAGAGAGCCTAGCAAGTCATTGGGGATCAGCATTGTTGGAGGACGAGGGATGGGAAGCCGCCTGAGTAATGGAGAAGTGATGAGAGGGATCTTTATCAAGCATATCCTGGAAGACAGCCCAGCTGGCAAAAATGGAACACTGAAAACTGGAGATCGGATTGTAGAGGTAGCATCTGAGTGCCTTTTGCTGCATTTTCCCCAGCATCTCAGAAGCCACTGAGATTGATGGGTGATTCTGGGCTGAGAGCTGTGCAATTGCTCCAGCTGATACCACTTGAGCCACACAGCCTGTAGTACCATCTGCTCATGTTGTTGTCCAGACAGCTGTCTGTTAAGTTGAATATCCAGCCTGAAACATGGATGACTGACTGTGTGAGCAGAGGTCTACAATGCCAGCAGTTTGACCTGCCTGTTTTAAAACCAGCATGTGTAGGAAAAAGCTTAAGATTGGTGAAACTAAAAGATTTTTCACCTTTGCGTATTGGATAGCAATAAAAACAGCCAGTGCAAACAATGGAAACGAATGCCAAGCTTATTTCCCACTTAAGTCTTATTTCACATAATTCTTGTGCATTTTGTGCAGGAGTTCAGGGAGGCACATTTTTTTTTTCCTGACATGGAGAAATCTGGGTATTATACTTGAGATATCAAGAATATTGTGCCCATGCCTGAGTGTAATGTTCCCAGTGGTATTTCAGGGAGGGATTTATCTTCATTTCTCTTCTACTTAGAAACATGCTCCTGCAGCCACTTCTGTTTTCTCACTTAAAGATACTGAAGAATGATCACATGAAGGGAATAGGTCTTTCCTGGCATGACTGTTGGTGTCAGTCATTGCCTTGTATCCAATGTCAGGCTATTAGGAACTGCCTCTGCTTAACTGTGCTGGATGTCCTTAGCTGACTGTCTATCAGTAAGAAGCACAATCAGAGTGATGGAGTTGATGATTCTGGCTCAAACTGCACTTGGCTTACATGTTGGTACTGAAACTGCAGTGTGCTGTTAGCTACAAGATCTATATCAAGGGCCTTGAAATAATACTTTAGTATAGGTAGCACTTTCTACAACAGGATGCAACAGTTTGCAGTGTATAAGAGGTTGGGAGGTAGAATTTTGCTGGAAGGCCACAAGGTTAAAAACATTAACTTCATGTGAATAACTGGATTTTTATGAGTGCAGTTGTTTCTGGCAGTGATGCTTGCAGGAGCTAGAATGGGTGAGTGAAATCAAAATGTTGTGTTAATGTGACTGTTTCTGAGTGGACTGTTTCAGTCTCATGTTGTGGCATATGCAGACTTCCATTTCAATAGTGCATACAGTTTTTCAGACATGGGAAGGTAGAGAGTGTTACTGTTCTTGATCAGTTCCTCATAGGTTTAGAATTTCTCTCAGATTGTTTTTTGTGCTCTCTTATTTGCATTGGGTGGTTGAGTTAGACAGTTAAAAAGTTGTAGAGGTAATCCTCATCATATAACTTTGTGTGCTAGAATTGCCACTAACAAATAACCTTTCTGTGTTAGCTTCTAGCTTTTGTTGTGGTCCTTGTGAGAATACTTTATTGATACTAACCTCACCTTAACATTGTTCTTACCTGGATATCAGGACAAATTGCTTTACACACCCATGCATAGACATGAAAGAAAACAACGAGGCACAAAAATGACCAGGCACAAATTAGCCATCCTTTATAAATGCCTTCTTCTAGAAGGCATTAGTTTTTCATCTCTGACCTAAAAATTTAAGTTCTGAAGAAACCGTCTCATACCTGAAATTGATCTTACCTTGCTTAAAAAAAAAAAAAAAAAAAAAGAAAAAAAGTACACTGTACAGGCATAATACCCCATCCTGAATGACTCTCCAGCACCTAACAAGTTTCAGTTTGTAAATCTCATAAAGTCCTGGGTAATAGTTTTTTTGTTGAGGTGGGATTCACAGGAAGTAGTATGTGGTAAACACTACCACTCTCTTCAGATTATCATGTCTCTTCTGTTACACTGCCTGAGGGAAAACTTCTGGAGCTTGAACTAAAAATGTTGAAAATCCTGTTTTTAAAACAGAGGAATAGGAGAATAATTATTTATTGTCCTATCAATGCTCTTGGAAATACCAAACCTGTGTGTGAGGGACTTCAGGCCACATCAGGAGAAAGGTTTCCACTAAAAACAGAGGTTTGGGTTTTAGTCAAAGTTTCCTAACCAAAACTCAGAACTGACTCATGACATTTGTAGCTTCTTGCAATGTTAAGATGAGGCCTTCCAATTACAGGTGGATGGAATTGACCTCAGAGATGCCAGCCACGAACAAGCTGTGGAAGCCATACGGAAGGCAGGCAATCCTGTAGTCTTTATGGTACAGAGCATTATAAGCAGACCAAGGGTAAGCATAAAGAATGTGAAAAAAGATGTAATACATAGTAATAGATGAAGCAAATGTTCAAGATGGTGGTGTTTGGGAATGGGATATTTAATCCTGAAAGTGCCATCTCAACTATTTCAGGAACAAAGATTTGATTTAAGTATTATTTCCATTTAGAATGAAATCGATTTGGATTTGGAAATATCCTCCAGCACGCCGTTCTCAAACTATTTTGAAAAGCTTCAAGAAAGATAATTTGTTGGGGGGCAGAGTAGGAGTCTAACTAAGACCAGCTCTTAGAGATTGACAGCATGTCTGAGGAGCACATGCAGAAATACAGCACCTGTTAAAAAATTCTTTGGACGTTAATGAAAGGACCTAGAAGTACACAGAAGTTTTCTGTCACTAAGCTGCATGGACACTGCAGACAAAGCTACTGAGCTTTAATATAAGTTGCTTGCATCACTAGAAACTAAACTTCCTCATTGTAGAGTCTGTGTAAGCTGCACGTTTATTTACTAGTTGTCTCATAACTCTTGTTCTCCAGCCAGAGTCTCTTTATAGCCCTTCTTCAGCTTCTGCTCCCTGTGGGCAGAAAACTACTAACCCATTTTATCGTCACTCATCTAAGGTAAAGTTGCATGAAAAAGATCTATTGAATGTTGATTTTTGATACTCAAGCTACTAAAGTAAGGCTTTTGCATTTGCTGTGATGTGAACAGAATTGCCACTGCTGAATGTTTAGGCCCTTTTGGCATGGAAGTTATGCCATTACTTTATCACAACTTTTATTTAGAGAATGCTCCTTTGCTATTTTTGATTGTAGTTATTTATTCTCTGTTTTCAGATTAAGCTTGTTGGTTATTTCTTGACTGTACTAACAAACTCTTGTTTCTCTGTAAGCAGAAACTTTGCAAATGCTCTTCCTGTACCCATACATTATGTTGTGATCTTCATAAATGGCATTATATTTATTTTCATCTTCTGAAACTTAAATTTGTACTTTATAATAAGATCTTATAAGGGGATTTCCTGCTTTCATTCATGTCCAGTCACCCAAATAGCTAGCTGCCCGCACGCACAAGCTATAATAATTATGGTACCTCTATGTATTTAACCAGGCAGTCAGTTTTAAGTGATATGTAGCTAATGAGTCCATTTCTTCCCTTTTGTTTTTTTATTCAGGTTTAGTAGTTAAAGAGATCCTGTGTGTACTCCAGAATAGCCCAAATAATACAAGTGGCCTGTGAAAAGACAGTGATAGTTTTGCTGATAAGGAGTTACCCATCGAGTGTTTGTTTCATACTGATACTCCACTGTGTATTTCTGAGTAAGAAACAATATAAGACTGGGATTATAGTCCCATGGTAGTGTTACAGCATTATGCTCTATGAAATGCTAGCTAGTTTCTAATAACAGCATCCTGGACACATTGGTAAAATTCTGAACAGAAGTTAGTTTAAAAAAGCACAAAACAGAAGGAAAAAGTCCTATTACTCTAGACTTTATTTGAATTTAAAAAATACTTAAAGAGAAAATTCCCTTTGTTTTACTATTTGCTTTTCTTGTCCTAGACTGCACAAGGAGGTACGCTAAACTGAACTGTTCAAGCAAATTCAAATGCTCCAGTTTTTATCACAGTAATCAGTCCATATTAATGCAATGCTCTTGCATGGATTAATATTAGGGCTACTACTTAAGGAGCTATGCCATCACAGCAAAATAAAAAAGGCACAATTTTTAATGACTGTAGCTGATCTTTTGTTTCCTGTTTTACTTGAATTTTACTGTTGATATATGAAATGTTTGTCATGTTTATTTTAATTACACAAAATTTTGACAAGATACATTTTAAAATTCTTTGCAGATGAATTGTAGTTGTTAAAGTGTAGTAAGAGGATGACAGAAACATATGACTTTTTACTAATTTCTCTTTATAAAATTCAAAATCAAATGTGAGTCACATTCACAGAAAATCTTGTTGTAACCTGGGGAAACAGCCTGAGTGACTTTGAGTGATATGCCCATAAAGACACCTTGGTCATTCACGGCATTACTTTGTCACTGCAGAAGATACAGTAGAGCCAAGACATATGTTGTCTTACCAAATTGCATTACTTTTTTGCAACATGGTATTTGAAAATAAATATTTAGGGACGTGTGTACGGTTTTCAGGAGCACTTAAAAAAACAAATGCATTAAGAAATTTTTTAAACAGCACCATATTTTTGGATTAAATTACTCTTTAAATAAATGATTCTGGAAGGTTTTCACATTCCTCTCCATACTATTTTTCAGCAGTGTTAAACTTACAGCCCTAAGAATTACAGGTAATGTCCAGACTGATACACATAGTGTAGAAATTACTTCTAGGTATACACAATATATTTCCAACATACTATTTGAAATCAGAACCGTTTCCTCCTTATTAAGCAGATTCTGATCTCAAAATAGAATACCATACAAAAACTGCATAAGGAATATAAATGGTCTAATTATATGCTTTTATTTGATCTAAATGTGTAAACTCCTTTTCTGTTAAATAAGCATGAGAAAGTACCTTGCTTCTGGGGAAGACCAGAGTATTTAGTTTCAATAAACCATGAATGTAGGCAATTATACGTGCATATGCATGTATACAAAGTGTTCCATAAAAGTTATTATTAGACATGATATCTGCTTAGAGATGCCTGATATTACTAAACCCTCACTTCTGCAAAATAAACAGTGAGTGTGTTACCACAGAAGTCAAAACAAATTATGAGAATCTGTGGTTTTCAAAATAAAACTAAACCTACTGCATTAACCTACAGATAATTGTGTTCATCCTAACCCAGAAATCCACAGTTTTTTCAATTAATTAATGTGTAAGAGTGTCCCATATGCTGAGATGTTTGGACAAAATTGTAAAAATATCACACCACATAAATGCTGTGCAATTCTGCACTTGATGTACTTTGTGGTCTATAACAGGTGTGAGGATTGGTGCTTTTCCTCTCAGCTGCCAGAAACACAGGGCAAATACAGTTTTGCCCAGCTTCACGTATCTGTTGCAAAGTGCATAAAGTGGACCCTGTTTTGTGAGCCCAAACAACTAAATAAATATGTTTCGCTTAATGAGTGAAAATGATCTGTTTAATTTTTTTTTTGCTTAGTTTCTATTATGCTTTCCTTTTAGAACCCTTCCCTGCCTTTCCCGCAGAACAATGTTTTCTGTAGGCCACCTGTCTTCAGCAGCACTAACCCATTTGCTGATTCTTCTCAGTTCAACACTGCTAAGGTTGGATGATGACACAGTATCTTTTTGTTCACCAAAAATCCTATGTGTGCTTCTTTCTCCTTGCCATCCCTCTGCATTTAAATTCTTTCATACCAGTTTGTGTTAAATGCTGTGCTGATGAGCTTGAGAATTCTGTGTAGTGAACTTAGAAGACACAGACATGCATATACACAGAACAGTTATGAAGAAGTTAAAAAATGCCAGCTCCATTAATCATAAACACTGAATCTGATATATTCAGAGCTACCAAAGGAGTAGGTTTTCAGTTATAAGATCAGTCCCATGGTATATGTTAAAATACCAAGTGTAACTGTCTTATCAGTAGAAAGTGTTTTGCTGCTATTTACTTCTTTTTGGTTTTTTGTGGTTATGACTTTCCAGCCTTGATATCTCTCTTTTATTTTTGCATGAAAAAAAACATAAACTCTGGCAGCTTTTTTTATGATGCTTCATGAAAATATTTTCCCTCTGCTTCTTGAAAATTCTTTTAATGCACCATGAATAGGATGCTGATGTCTTTGGAAATACAAAAAAAAGTTAGATTTGGTTTTTTTGTGGCTAGTGCTTACTTACTGCATGTTGTTCACAATGGGAAAGAGTTAACCTCTAACATAGTAGTAAAAAAAGCTTAATCCTAGTGTGCATGCATTTTTGATTTAATAAAATAATTTCCAGCTGGTTTTACATCTTGGAAGTGATTGTGCCCTTTGTCTATTTTCACATGTTGTCAGCAATATTGAATGTGCAACAAACACTTAATGTGATATGTGGTGTATAATTGCATGTGTGTTTTGAAATCAATTTTTTTGTTTGTTACAGTTCTGAGGAAAGGGAGTAGACATGTAACATAAATGATGACTTGTGTTTTCTATATTTTCAAAAGTATTTCTGAAAAACATTGCACATATTTTAAAAGAAAACCTAATGATCCTGCAGTTTCTGCATAATTCCTTTTTTAGCATTGATACAAGAAGAGCCTTCTGTCATCTCTGTCCTTTCCTGAACACAGGTTCATATACAGTGAGAAACTTTGATGAATCAGGGTCCTCAGTAACCCCTTAAATACTTTGGTCCATTTATAAATCGAGTTAATAAAGTTGCTCCAATTAGTAAAATGAATCTGTAATTGAAAATGAGTTATTGGTTCATAGTACTGTGTATTGCCAAAGGTGCTGTAACATGTGGATTGCTGTTTTCTGTTACTGTAGGAGGTATCGAATCCAATTAGGGTTACCTTCCGTTGTTCCCCAACTAACCCTTTTGCTCCCACACCATTCAAGGTTTGTCTTAATTCCCATCAGTTGGTCCTACTGTATGTGTGCTGCACATTTGTACATGGCCTGTGATACCTTCTGGAGTACTGCTTCTTCCTCCGCCTGTGCCTTCATTTTTTCAAGTTCCAGACTTGCTGCCATTTTCAATATTTGCTTGGCTGTGATCAGAGTCATCCTGGTAGTTGAATGGGTTCAGCAGCTGTTGGGTGCTTTGCATTTTAAATGAAATACTGTGGTGTGGCACACTGAAAGTATTTCATGAGTTAAAGCCTTTTAGGTTTTTTTGCATTGCCCGATTCAGGGAGCAAAAGTCTTATGTGTGTGTAAACTGTGAGGACCGGCTTCTTCTGTCTATTGAAATGTGTCAGGCTTTGTTCTGGAGGCAGAACATGTTCCCCTCCACCCAAATGGCATTGTAGTACAGTTTTTACCCACCTACAAAGGAGCCTTGCTTCCTCTTTCATTTCAGTATTTCCTTAAACATCAGAAAAGTTCAGGTTATGTTACGTTGTTGCATGTATACAGTGGTACAGAAAGTTGCATATTTTTTGTCAATCATGTTGGCTGCAGTTAATAAGTGCTAATCTATCAGGATGTAGATCTACCTCCACACCTGACAGATCTCCCAGAGATCCTTGACACCAGTATTTTGTTCCTTTTTTTTAATCATGTTTTCTTTAATTTTGCTGTTCTTGGACACTGTCACTTACAAAGAGTGCCTCTAAAGTAATGTGTTAATTTTGGTTTTAAAACACGGAGACTAAGTTTTGCTTATCTGGTTTGATCTCACACTTGTATTGGATTTGTCTTACAAGATTATGGTAGTTGGGGAGGCTATGGGATGACTTTTGTCATATTTTTTTCTGTCCAGCTGAAAAAGGGAGTGATAGAACAGCTTTGGTGGGCACCTGACCTCCAGACAGGGTCAGCCCACCACAACACTGTACTTCCTAATTTTTTCAGGATATTATTTAGCTTTTGTAGAACTCTAGGAAGAATTCTGAAAAAGAGTATTTCGAAAACTACTCTCTCTTTTGCCTCTCCTTGATGTGGAGATCTATCACCAACTTTCTTTTTGGTGGACATATGAATTTTTGATTATGAAAAATAACTTCTCCTTGGGGGGGTTTCTGCTCTTCTCTGATTCTCGTAGGTGATGATGTCTTTGCTAGAATTTTGTTGCTTCAGTTTAGGGGTGTTCAGTGTCATCTTCGGAGATGACATTGTCTTAGAGCTGAAGCATGGTGCAATGTGACTGATGATACAAAAAGTCATATAACACTTATATGCATTCTTTTAAAAATTATTGGGTGTCACATTAAAAATTCCCACACTTTTGGCACTTCGTGATTTCTTAGTTAAGTTCCAAGAGCAAGTTCCTAAATGAAAGGAAAATCTTTTTCAAGCAGAAGCAGAATGAGAGAACTGAAATAGGGCATTTGCAATTTCTTTCTTTCTTTGGAGTTACAGAGTGAAGATAAGTCATTTTTGTTCAGACATGGACCTTTCTTAAATTTCAAAAATGGTAAATTGGTAACTTCCTAGGTTTCTCAACACCTTCAATTTTAAAGCCTGTAAAGTCTTCCAAGGTGTATGTTTTTATTCATTTCACTGTTGCCTCTGATGAAGAGATTGCCTGTGATTTTGGCACCTAAAGACACCAACTTTATGGAGATAGTGCGAACTGAAAGGATGAGAACAGGATTATGAATCTAGGGCAACACACCTGAAAATTTCAGTGTTGGAAGACTTGTTTTTCATTTGAAATTCTTGTTGTTTACTTCAGTAGCTGATCAGCCAAGTATCAATGTCTCTTGGGCATGCGTAAGCTTCAGAATGATGACATTCAGACAGAAGTTTCTTACTTAGATGTTTACCTTAAGCAAGGCAAAATTATACGTATTTCATATAGTGAAATCTCTGATCAGAGTCCATATTCCTCAAGGAAACTGTCTTGTATGGAAGCTTGCAAGACTGTGGATTTGAGCATTTAACCATTATATTGCAGTAGTCGTGTGTTTATACCTCTTAACATTTTGCGGATATGGACAGAGCACACCAAGACCAAAAGTATTTGTCTCTTGTGATTTAATCTTCCTTTGTTTGATCTCCTCTGTGCAGCTTATAGGAAGCTAGTAAATGAGACTGAAAAGGTCCAACCACTATAGATTTCTTTAGTAATCATCTGTTTAATTTTGTTTTTTAACTGTCCTATCAGTTAATATGCCAGTAATTTTTGTTTTCTGTAGGTATTTTTGAAAGTACCCAGTTTTTTGTTTCCTTTCTCTTTCCTCATATTTGGCTTCCAAAGCATATGATGGGAGGAAATTATATGTGATGACTTTTAAAAATAAAATTGGTTATAAGTCTTTTACAAATCTGGCATTAAAATAAAAGTACTGGAGTCTTCATAAGAGGCTTTTTCTGAAACAAAAAGTGGCACATAAAACTTTACTGAATTGGGCCTTTACTGTGAGTTGTTTGCTTCCAGATACATTTTGGAGTGATGTTCTCTATTACCTCGCCTGGTGTTTGTTTCTGTCTTTGATTTCTTTCTGCCTTTCTGTGTGTTGTTATTAATTTAGAGTTTCAGCTGCTTGGTATTGAAACTTTGAAGCTGTAGTCATTGCCATTTTGACATTTTTGTATACTAGTTTGCCCTACAGAGAGTTTGCATCTTCTTAGCCACTGCATTTTTCTTGTTCTCCACAGGCATTTGGTCAGTCAGATGTAGAACCAGAAAAGACTTCGCTTTGTAACTTGCCTCTGCCCCCTCCTTCAGCATTTTCAGGAATGAGCTGTGATGTTGCACAGTCATCTTATATCAAAGTCCCAGAAGACGTGGAGAAGGAGGATGAGTTCGGTTACAGCTGGAGTAAGTTTTTCCTGTGTGATAATATTTGAAATACTCAGTATAAGACACAGGTGTGGGGACATCCAGTTTGAACTGCTTCTTTCTCATGTGCATCGTGGTTTGGGTGTTAAGCATTGCTGTTTTAGTTGTGCTTGGTCAGATGCACATGATAAAATATAAAACTCCTTTATTCTTTGTTGCACTGCAGTCTTGTTTTTCCTTCACGGTCCAAATTCAGTGTAGGACTACTTGAAGAATTTCACTGTACTGCAGGTAACTGATGGCAGTGATTAATGTGATAGTTTCTGTTACCTGAAGGTGTTACTGGAGAAAAGATTACTTATTGTGTGTATGAAAATTATTTTTTAAGAAACATTATAATACTGTCTGAAGTTATAAGGAAAACAAAAAGCTAGAAATATTGTTTTAAATCATCTAAGGCTTAGCTTAAAAGAACATGTGCTTTACACTGAAAATTTCAACATCTGTCATGGGCTTGTTCTGTCCGAGACTGCCCACTGAGCACTGATCTTGACTCTCTTGTGAAACTTTCTAATGTAAATCCAACTTCTGCTGCCCACACTTTTACATTTAGAAAAGATCATGCAGCGCTATGGAAATCTACCAGGGGAGCTACACATGATTGAGCTGGAAAAAGGAAAGACAGGTCTGGGACTTAGTCTTGCTGGTAACAAAGACCGATCCAGGATGAGTGTCTTTATAGTGGGGATTGATCCAAATGGAGCAGCTGGAAAAGACGGCAGGTTACAGATTGCAGATGAGTTGCTAGAGGTGAGTTTTTGCAATTTATACTGAAACTCAAATGCACTGTTTTCAAATACCAGAGTCTTGCTGAAATATGTATGTTCTTCAGTGGACGTTGAAATTCCAGATTCATCCAAGTTCATAACTCTATGCTATCAGATTTTCCTTTTGATGTATGCCAAATAGTTGTAGCAGTTTTTTTCCTTCCTATAGTAGAGCTTGGTGCTAATAACACCAAGTTTTGGGATAGATCCCTGTATGCACCATTCAGGTAAGAGTTGGACTTGATGATCCTTGTGGGTCCCTTCCAGCTCAGAAGATTCTGTGATTCTGAATGAAGGTATGTTGAATAAAAATGTGGGACAACAGCAGTTTCTGAGTTATGGAGATGTCTGGAATGGCAGTGAATTGCAGACCGTTAAAAAGATTGAAGTCCTCCAGTTGATCCATCTGTGGAGTACTCCAGACTTTCTAATTATTTCTCTGGTTACTAGAAGTGGGATAATAGCAGAATATTTTTATATTGTGCAACACAGAATGTGGAAATTAAATTCGGGAGACAGGAACATACCTATTTTTATTATGGATATCTAACTCATGATGTGTTTGGGTGCTATTTTCTAGTGAAGTGGAGTGGCCAAACCACTAAACATGCAACTAACATTGCCATTACATATGTGAGCATAAACTAGATTTCTATATGCCCGCAGCCCAGTTGATGATACTTGCAGATGTATTCCCTACTAGAGATTTTCCCATTCTTTCTGATAGCAGTAGGTAACATTACCCTCACAGAAATGCTCTATGTAACTTCAAAGCTATGTGTGGAGGTGTTTGAGGATGTACTGGGGAAATGGCTCAGAGAGGGAATGGTGAATCTGAACAAAGCTTGGGGGAGACACTGAGGGAGTAAATTATATAGGGTAGAATTTGCAGACTAGGAAAGAAGTTAAGGGATTTGTAGCACTGTGGACCAAGTCTCAAGGAGAGAACTTTGTTACAGACCCCCGTGTTGTGAGACAGTTCTCTTGAAACATTTGTTTTTAAAATCTAGATGTTGAAGAGGTGGAATGTTCTGAAAACACATTGAAACACATCTGTCTGAATCTGCTGTCCTGTCTTTCTTACTGTCCATGCTGTAAACTTGCAGACTAATGCTAAGAAACTGCCTCAGCATCTTCTGAGAGGAGACATCTGAGCTTGCTCCCTATATTCCTAAGTAGCTGTCCATCAGTTATTGAGGGCCATATCCTATCCCCCCACTTGGCAGCCTGACCATGTGTTTTTCATAAGCCTGTTGCCAACACTGCAGAGAGTGCTACATTTGGATTGTCAACTCTCGTGTAAATGACAGGGCTCAGGATCCCCATGACATTCCTGGTGGACACACCCTGCATAGGAGGTGGTTGCTGTTATGCTCAGCCCTCTGTACATTGTCTTGCATCTGTTGCTCACTTCCCTGTCTCATCTTCTATTAGTGCTACCTGTGTGCATTGTATTACTTTCCCTTTGTGTAGGTCGATTACCCTTTTTCAGTAATTTCTCTTTTCTTGAGTGAAGTTCAGCACCGTGGTTTTCCATTCCAAGAAAAAATGCAACTAATAAAATGCAAGCAAATACTGGCCTTAGTCTGCAAATTCACACTGATAGCTCCTTTCCTATCTGAATCATAGGTGCTTCAGGGTGTTTTAGGGAGTCTGCTCTGCCATATGGAAAAAAGGTCACATCTTCAGACAGTAAGTGTGGAATCACAGAATGGCTTGGGTTGCAAGGGACTTTAAGGATCATCTACTTCCAAGTCTCCCTCAATGGCCTGGGTTGCCAACCACCAGATGAAGTTGCTCAGGTCCCTTTCAGTCTGACTTTGACCACTTCCAGGGATGGAGCACCCACAGCTTCTCTGGGCAACCTGTTCCAGTGCTTCACTATCCTCTGGATAAAGAGTTTTTTCCTGACATCTAATCTAAAACTTACGGTTTAAAACCATTGCTTCTTGTGGCCCCTGCTGGACCATGTAAAAAGTTACTCTTCCTCTTTTTTGTAGGCCCCCTTTAGGTTCTGGAAGGCTGCAGTGGGGTCTCCCTAGAGCTTTCTCTTCTCCATGCTAAACTACCACAACTCTCTCAGCCTGTCTAAGAGGGGTGCTCCAGCCCTCTGGTCATATTCATGGCCCTCCTGTGGAGCTGCTCTGACAGATCCACATCTTTATTGTGCTGAGACCTCTGTAACTAGATGCAGTACTTGAGATGGAGTCTCATGTGGTTAGAGTAGAGGCGGAGAATCCACTCCCTTGATCTTCTGGTGACACCTCTTTGGATGCAGCCCAGGATGTCATTGGCCTTCTGGGCTGCAAGCCTACAGTGTTGGCTCATGTCCAGATTTTCCTTCAGAAGAATCCCAAAGTCCTTCTCTACTGGGCTTAATGACTCAGTGACTTCTATTGCCAGTCTTGGGTTTCCCCAACCCAGGTGCAGGACCTTACAATTGGACTTGTTGCATCTCATGAGACTCCCATGGGCCCACTTGACAAATGTGTCCACGTCCCTTCAGACAGCATCTCATCCTTATGTTGTGTCAACTACACCAGTCATCTTCATGTCATTTGCAAATCTGCTGAGGGTGCGCTCGATCCCTTCATCTATTTCACTGATAAAGGTATTAAAGAGCCCTGGTCCCAGGTTAGACTTATCACCAGCCTCCACCTGGACACAGAGCCATTGACCACAACTCTGTGGCTGCCTCCAGCCAGCGAAATAGTTTGCCTTTCAAATCTGTGTTTCTCTAATTTGAAGGTAAGGATATTGCGTGGGACTTTGACAAAGGTTTTACAGAGGTTTAAGTCGATGTCTTTGGTTGGTCTTGCCTTGCTAGCCATTGCTGTCTGTCTGTCAGAGAAGGACGCCAGATTGGGCAGGCTTATTTTATCCTTTGTGAAGCTGTGCTGGCTATCTCAGATGACCTCCTTGCCTTTATGTGCCTTAACATTGCTTCCATGAGGATCTGCTCCATGATGTTCCCAGGTACAGAGAAGGGACTCAGTTGTCTGTGGTTTTCCTTTCTCCACTATTAAGTAATGAGAGTGATGGTTGTTTTTTTCTAGTCACTGGGAACCTTAGCTGACTCCCATAACTTCTTAAGGTAGGATGGAGAGTGCCTTGGCAACTACATCAGCCAGTTTCATCAGGATCCTGGATTCCAGATCATCAAGTCTCATTGACTTGTGCTTTTTCAGTTTCATCAATGGTTTTAAACTTGCTTTTTTGCATACAGTAGCAGAGACTTCGCCTCCCCCAACCCCCACCTAGAGGTTCAGTACCTTGAGAGATGTGGGAAACCAGACTGTCATTGAAGACTGAGGTGAAGAACTTTTGAGTTCCTCACCCTTGTTCATGTCTATTGCCCCCAGCTGGCCCTTCTTGCTTGTCAGGGAAGTGCTACACTCTCCTTGGCCTTTCTTTTCTGACCCCTTATAGAATCCCTTCTGATAACTCTTTGCATCCCTTGCCAAAGCCCCTTTCATCTGTGCCTTACCTTTCTTAAACCCACCTCTACACATATCCCAATCATATCCTTGTACTCTTCCCAGATCATCTGTACCTAGTTCCACTGGCTGTACATTTCTTTCTTACTCCTTAGTTTGAGGAGCAGATCCTTGTTTAGCCATGCTGGTTTCCAGTTTGTCTTGCTTGATTTCTTACACTGGGATATGGAGTATCCTCAAAAAGCTGCCAGCTCTGGTGAGGTCCTCTGTCTGTAAGGACAGTTTCTGAGGGAATCTCATCCACTAATTCTTTAAATGTCTGGAGGTTCATTGTTCTAAAGATCAGGCTCAGTTCCAACTCTGCTCTTTTTCAAGCCTGTGTTCCTTGAGATCAGTTATTTAACCAGGGTGTGGTCTCTATAGCCAAGGCTGACTGCAGTCTTAATCTCTCTAATGAGCTCATCCACACTGGTGAACACCAGATCCAGTAACACTGCTTCTCTGGTTGGTTTGTCCAATACCTGGACCAGGAAGTTGTCCTCATGCACTTCAGGAGTTTCCAGGATTGCTTGCATTCAGCTTCCCCAGCAGACATGCAGATGGTTGAAATCACCCGTCAGGATGAGAGCTTGTAAGCACAATGAGTTCTGTACCTGAAGAAAGAAGGTAACAGGCTCACTGTGATCAGGTAGCCTGTGGTGAACCCCAGCCACAAGGTGTCCCTTGCTGGTGCTGTCCTTCACTTTCATCCACAGGTTCTTGAGCTGTTTTGATGGTCATTTCTGAGCAGCTCCTCACAATCTATCAATTCCTTAACACAGAGCAGAGCCCATCTGCCCCTCCTTCCCAGCCTTTCTTTTCTGATAAGGTTGTAGCTCTGGATTGAAGTGTCCCAGTGGTGTGATTCATCCCACCAAGTTTCTATGAGAGCAACTAGATTATAGGCTTTGAACTGCACCATTTTGGTGCAATTGAGGAGCTGGTTGCTGCAGTGCTTCTGGTTTTCAGTTCCTCTTGCTGGTTACCCATGCTGCCCATATTAGTGTAGAGACACTTAAGCTGGGTTATCAATTTCTTGACTTCTTGAGAAGAGCCCTCCTTAGTTCATTTGGGACAATTTAGAGTTGTTTCCCTGCTGCTTCCCAAGGTGTTGGTATTTCCTGGTTCCTCTCTGAAGTACATTCCCTTCCCTCTTTTACATCAAATCTAGTTTAAAACTCTGCTAAATATGCCACTGTTCAGACTTCTGTGTATAAAGTGCCTGGCTCAGGGATTTGAAGTGTCTGAGATTCAATAAATAATGGCAGTCTCATTGCAGGATATAAGCAATTCATTTATTTGTTATGGTTAGAATTTCCCATGGCCCTGCTCAATCACCACATCAGTCATGAAGTGATCAATGACAAGTGAAAATAGATGATGTGCCAAGTCAACCCAGTATAACTCAGAGAATGATATTTTTAGCACTGTGACAGTGTTAGTCTGAAGTCAAATTATAGTGAATATTTTTACTGGAAGAAGGGAGTGAAAGCAGGACGTAACATAACTCTATACAGTTGCTGTTTAGCCAGTGATACGGATTTTTTTAATGCTTAAAAATTAGTTTAAGTATAAGGAATTAAAATATTTTGAAATAATTTCTACCTTTCCTTATCTAGATAAATGGCCAAGTCCTTTATGGAAGGACTCATCAGAATGCTTCATCGATAATCAAATGCGCACCATCTAAAGTAAAAGTAATATTTATCAGGTAAGTCCTGGTTAAAGGTTTGGCTGAAAAGGTTTAATTTTTAATGTGCTCAAGTTTAACACAGAGTTTGTTATTTTTAATTTTGGTAACATGGATGTGCTTTTGATCAGTCTTACTAATTGTTAAATATGTCTTGGAGTTTTCTGGTTTGATATTTGTATTGTGAATGCCAGAAACTAAGAACTGGACTTAAATGTTTTGTAAGAAATATGGGGCGGTCCTATTTCCTTGTTACTAAATTCTTTAACTGAATATATTGCAGAAACAAAGATGCAGTAAATCAGATGGCTGTTTGCCCTGCAAAGTCAGTAGAGGCTTCACAGAGTACTTCAGGCACGCTTCAGCATCAAGAGGTAAATATTTGTTTGTCTCATTTTACCAAAATACTAACATTGTTCTGGATAGAGGAGGACCCTGTCTGCTTAGGAGCTACAGTAATAAAGAAACCCAGTAGAAAAACAAGTGAAATTTTATTGAAGTTGCTAAATTTAGTACAACTGTGATTGTTTCAGTTTCATTTTATGTTATTCTATACTCTGAAGTAAGCCTAACATTCCCATCAATAGGGTTTAGAAGTTTAAGCGAAACTAGAAAACACACAGATTCACTTTAAACGTTTATGGTTTACTTTGTTTTGATGCAAAATATTTGATACAGTTGCTTACATATGCATTTATTTTCTCTTAGATTGATTTCAGTGTTGCAAACCCAAGTTTGTGGGGTGACTTGAGCTCATGTAAAAACATTCAGTATGTGGAACTTCCTAAGGTATGTACTGAATTTATAACAGTCACAATTTTATTCAGTAGCCATTCAGTTTTGTAATGCAGTCCCTCTTTCGGAAAACAAACTGTCTCTTAGTGACAAGATGTCATCAAAGAGATTTCTAGAGATATCCTCTTCCTGTTTGGAAATGGGCAGGACTGTTTTTGATTTGCCAGTTGCTTTATGTCTCTGGAAGAAGTATTCTCTTGTTCTAATTGCAGAACTTTTGATAACTATTTACTGATGGTTCCCCACGTAAAATCAATGCCCTAATTGTTTAAAGTAACAACTGAATCACAATTTACCTTGTAAGTTTCAAAGGGGTGGGTGTGAATTTAGAAGAGTTTCAGATTTATCTTGGTAGTCAGTATACTGTTTGTAGGTTGGCAGAATCTATTCCAGAAGTACTTTAAAACAAAAATACTGGTGCATTGTGAAACCCCAAACTTGATAAGTCAGCAGGCTTCACTAATCTTTAGTGAATGTGTTCTAATATTTTGATATCACAGTACTTAACCATTTGCATTTTTCTGTTTGCCCCAGGATCAAGGAGGCTTTGGAATTGCCATTAGTGAAGAAGACACAACTAACGGAGTAGTTATTAAAAGTTTAACAGATCATGGTGCTGCTGCAAAGGTGTGAAAACATTTAAAATCTGATTAGGGAATGAAGAATGTTTTTTGGAATAGCATCCACAGTTCATATTTTTTATTTTATGTTTTTCCAGGATGGACGTATCAAAGTTGGAGATGTGATTCTGGCAGTGGATGATGAAATTGTTGTGGGATATCCTGTAGAAAAGGTGCTTTTGAAGTGTCAGGAATGTTGCAGAAAGCACACTGCTTAATGTAGGAGGTGGCTGTGTCTTAAACTAGTGAGGTTCTCATGACTATACTCTTACATCATTTTCAAAGTCAGCTAGAAAACCAGAGATCTGCAGTCACTGTCTGGATAAGGAAACTATTGCAAAATGGGCTAAACCCTAAATTTACAGCTCAACTGTTATTTTATATTAATGCACTAAATGAATCCTCCTATCTCTGCTTTGAATGCGATTTTATTTTCCCTGTGGTTCAGACCTGATGCCTGAGATACTCTTAGTAGTGTGATAAAAGCCATGAACTATTGCTCAATAATGACTTTGCATAGCTAGTCCACTTTAAAAGTATTAGAACCAGTAAAACTAATATGTGTAAATTTACATGAGTGAGTTGTATCCATGGTAAATCAAGTCATAAACTGTGCTTATCCATGGGAACTGTCTGTAGTCTGCCTCATTATATTCCAAGCATAGTATTTCAACCCTTTGGAGAAAAATATCTCCATTCCTAAATAACAAGATTTATTTCTACCTTCTCGCCCTGCAAACTCAATTTGGTTTCTGTAGTAAATCAAGGAGGCCCTTTTTTCTAGCACCTGCCTTGCTTCCAAGAAAAGTGATTCTTTAGGCATGGGTAGATTACTTTCTGTTTGTTAAAGGGCAATTAGGAGAGCATCAATCTTACTCTCTGATGCACTGCTATTTCTGAGGCAGTAAATAAGTAAGAGATAGTGAAGTTGCCTGTGAGGAGGGAGGGGTAAGTAAGCTTTGTAAGAACAAAGATTAAGTAATTTCTGAAAAAAGCTCTACGGAAATGTGAAATCTCAAGAGGATTTGGTGTCTTTTCTGTAAGGTGGCAATTGATTTTGAAGGGTTTTCAGTATCTCTTTGAACTAGATTTTGTGTAATATCCTAGTGTCCTTCTCTCCCTTCCATAGTTCAGGTAATATTTTCAGGTTTTTCTTCCAGAGTGACAGTTGCGCATTTCTTTAGTTCAGTAGATATTTTGGCATTGACTTCTGTGAGATCAGAATTTGGCTCCACCCAGCATTAAAAGGCAATACTTTTGTTTTTCTCCTAATTGCTATCAATATCGTATTTTGTCTGGAGAAGCCTCTGAATGACTGCAGCATTCTCATCTGGTATAGTTTGGCAGAGTTCCATGGAAAAAAGTTTCTTAGAAAAAAATCAGTATTTTTGTCTGTTCCTTATGAGAAAACCTGAGGGATTGTGACTAGTAGCTCCAGTTTGTCAAACTGTTACTCTGCTTTATTTTTGGTTTGCAACTGAACAAACCAGTTACACTTGTCATTGGCTTTTATCTTTATCATTTAGTTTATTAGTCTCCTGAAGACATCCAAATCTGTGGTGAGGCTTACAATCAACCCAGCAGAGACAGATAACCTGACTACAGCACCAGCCCCTTCCAGCACTGTCCCAGCAGAGAAGAGGAATATACAACCACCAGCAGCTCTCCCTCCTTCCAGCTCACCGGAACCAGAAGCAGTCAAAAGTAATGTTTTTCTTGTGTGTCTGTCTTCACTGGGGTCGTAACATAAAAACAAAGATTCAGCCTGTAAGTTTTTCTCTTTTTTCATGCACTCCATTGTCTTCTGCACTTTCTAATATTTTCAGATTAAATATTCATATAAATAAAGCATTGTGCAACCATATGAAAGACCTACGTCTTGCCCTCCTGTTGTAAAGGTGGGAGGATGAAGGATTTTCTCCTCCATCTCAAACATGCAGCAAGTGCCTTTGTCGTTGTTGTGTAGAACTAAGTGAAAATCATTCTTTTAAATGAGGGAGAATGACTATCTTGCCATTTATGAGCAGCCACATTGGATTCGTCTCTTTCAGAGTGGAGAATCAGGATGTTTCTGATGGATGATAGTTACTGGTTAAGCACTTCTAAGTTAATAATAACTCAATAATGCACTCATCATATAGATGTTTAAATTAAATTCTATCCTAAATAGAGTATGTTGTATACAGTATCTTCTTTGGCTGTCCAGACTGTAATCCAGCTACTTGATGGCATGAAAACAGGACACCTGCAAATAAAACTACCAGACAGTACTTGTCTGAGGAGGAGGGAGAATTGGCAGCATCATTCTCTGTGGATCAGCTGTTCAGCAACTGCTGTACAGCTGTCAGTGAACTCTGAAAAATGATGTTTTAAAGTCACTTTTCTTATACCAAACCCTGTTACTGTAACCAGGATGTTTCATTGTTGTTTTAGACACAAGCAGGTCTTCAACTCCAGCCATGTTAATCTCTGACCCAGCTACTTGTCCCATAATTCCTGGATGTGAAACAACCATTGATATCTCCAAGGGGCGGACTGGTCTCGGTCTGAGCATTGTTGGAGGAGCAGACACTTTGCTGGTTGGTTGGAAAAATACATGTGTCATTCAAGTGAAATAACAGTAATGAAATTAAAGTCTGATAAAAGAGATTTTTTTGTAATTTGTATCTATAGCTTTTATGGAAAGATGCAAAAGAAACAAAAACAAGAAAAAAGCCCTATCTAAAATTAAAACTATAAATGAGCTTCTTAAATATTTTGGTATTTTGTTCATCGTGCATATGACTTTCTTTCCATCTGACTTGTCACTGATGAATTATAGTATATAATTTTCAGTTACTTTTTGTTCAAAATGGCACCTGTTCTTTCTACATGTAATTCTGTTGGTTTTTTTGTTGTCAGGGAGCAGTCATTATCCACGAAGTATATGAAGAAGGAGCAGCATCTAAAGATGGAAGACTGTGGGCTGGCGATCAGATACTAGAGGTATGGTAATTTTTTTGGTTTCTTTTGTTTTCATTGCTGGTTAGGCCTGTTGTATTTGTCTGCTGGAAGGTGCTGCACAATTTAGCATTATATGCTTTTGTTATAGGTGAACGGAATTGACCTCAGGAATGCCACACATGATGAAGCCATTAATGTCCTCCGACAGACTCCCCAAAAAGTTCGTCTCACTGTATACAGGGATGAAGCTCAGTACAAGGAGGAAGACATGTATGATGTGTTGAATATAGAGCTCCAGAAGAAGCCTGGTAAAGGCCTTGGGCTGAGTATTGTTGGGAAAAGGTATGTACCTGGAGATTCAGTGTCTGGAGCTTCCTTACCATGTTTCTTTTGTGGTCTGGTGGTCAGATCCTGTGGGCTTGAAAAGGCCATACCTCTTACTCTTTGTGCCTAAGCTAACCAGCCTTTCCTAAAGGAATTGGGCCTGTGTTACTTAACAGAAAAATGAGACAATGTTTATTGTATTCCCAATAGGAAGCCAAAAACATGACTGTCAAACAGTACTGTAATGTAAAATTCATGTATGTATTTGCAGAAATGACACAGGTGTGTTTGTGTCAGACATCGTCAAAGGAGGAATAGCAGATACAGATGGGAGATTGATGCAAGGAGACCAGATATTGACAGTGAATGGAGAAGATGTCCGAAATGCTAACCAGGAGGCTGTTGCAGCTTTGCTAAAGGTACTGGGAAAAGAGAAGATGGATAAGAGTGAAAAATTGAGATGCAGATTTTTTGCAAGTTTTTGACTTTATCAGACTGAGATCAAACTGTTACTGGGATGTCAGTGAGATGAGGTATGGATCCAAATCTGAGCTTCCTGAAATCTAGAGCATTCAGATTTTGATACTTTACCTGATAAAACTAGGAGTAGTGGTGGTGCAGAAAGCCATACGTTTACCGGGCTTATAGAAGACATTTGCAGAGTACCAGTACCTAGAACAACCAAAAACTTACCACTGTATTTTGTCGAACAAACTGATAACTGGTTAACTGTTTCACATTTTCTGAGAGATATGCAGAACTGACTTTAAATGATGGAGAATTCAGCAGAGTAGTTGTGCCAAAAGTGACTACTTTCATAGTTTGTTTACAAGGGCCTATAGTGCTAGGAAAATAGGGAATGATTTAAACTAAAAGATTAAGTTTAGATTAGTTGTTAGGCAGAAATTGTTTAGTGTGAGGATGGTGAGGCACTGGAATAGGTTGCCCAGAGAAGGTGTGGATGCCCCCATCCCTGGTACTGTTCAAGGCCAGGCTGGGGCTCTGAGTAACCTGGTCTACTAGGAGAGTTTAATCTTTTTTTTTATATTATCATGTGCCACTCTACATCCATTAAATACTACAATGCATTTTTCAGGGACCAAGCTTTTGGTATAAGAAGCTACTTTTTCAGAGTTTAGTGAAGTAACTGCCTGCAGCTCTTGGAGCCAATCTATTCTTGATAAATTTTTTGTTTCTGGTGTCTCTCCCTTATTTCCAAATCAGAATGAAGTCATATATACAATATTTCCTGTAGTGTGCCAGGAGGTTCAGCTGGTCAGCTGGGTTGTCTGTTTTTCAGTCCAGAGTTTTGAGACAATGCTGCATTATAAGGATTCCTTTGAGTCAGCATTTTAAATGGAGAGCTGTTTCACTGGAAAAAAAAATTATCATATGCTAATTATAGCTGTCTCATTGATACATAGGCACATGGTCATACTCCTTAAACTCACATTCAAAAGTATATTTTTCCAGATCTTTTGAATTTATTGGGGAGGAGGGGTCCTGGGTGAGAGCAGTGGTCAGAAAAGTGGAGGTAGGAGGACTTCTCTATTCATCATGTGCCCATTAGTGAGAATGCCAGAACAGGGTCTGTGTTGTTACAATGAACTTGTTAGTATACTCTTCTTTGGTTATAGTACTTTTCCATTCTTATATGATAGTTTTTTAAATTTTATTTAAGAACACAGCATTTCTTCTTCCTGTATGTCTCCTCTGAATAAAAATGTCATTTCATGTGGGAAGTTGCTTTCATTTTGAGAAGCATTTTGGAGTATCTTACTGAAGATGCTTAGTTCCCATTTCCATTCTTATATTCAAGTTCTAAGTACTTCATCACTGCTCAGTAGTACTTGTAATTAATTTTCATAGCCTTGAGAAATGGGCTTTTAAAATACCTTAGACAGATTATTGTTAATGATTGTTTTGTTTACATAGTATAAGTGGAGTTAAGCATGGTCACTCACATGTAGGCAGTCACCACCTCCCGTTCAGGTATCCATTCAGTTCTCGTTCATGAGAGTAGGATCTAGGAGTGAGTTGTCTTGAATTGCCTAAAATGTAATTTGCTAGAAAATTATTTTATAATCTTTGGAAAATTCCAGTGAATTTTAGGTAAAATGGGACAAAGGGAATGTGTCATCAGTCTGAGCATTTTGCCTGTTCTTGCAGGGTTTCTTTTGAAGTAACTCTTAAAGTATGTGAACAGACTATTCCCTTTTCCCCTCACTAGACTTAATGGACCTTTCAAATGGAAGAATTCAGGGAGAGAGAAGGGTGTAATAAAACTAAATGGGAATTGATTTATTCACAAGTTCTGTTGGAAAGTATTAGCTCCTACTTTCACACATTGCAGTTTTAAAATCTCATTTGTGGGTCTGCATATTTGTGAGGATGTGGTAATTTTAGATACATATTTCCTCAATTTTCCACTTGGAGTAAGAGTTGTCCATATGGTTTAATATGACTAAATTCATACAAGCAAAGAAGAATGGTTTTGCCTGAGCTTTGATCAAGTCTTTTTCAGGACTTATAGAAGACAACATTATTTATGAAATTAAAAGCAATTTAGCAATAAATCTTTTTTAGTGTCACCCCTAAGAGAATAGCAACAGAATATGAGGTATTGAAACCTTGTTTGAGTGGATGTGTCTGGTTTGTTTTGATATATTCAGCTGTTACTGTGAATTTTTCTGACAAATGCATGAATCTCTCTTAGGATAATAAAGGTAAAACCTGATAAATAAAGGCAGCCTCACATATTATTAAGTTCTTTGAATGCAGAAGTTTACATTGACAACTTCCGAGTGAAAGAAAAAAAAACTAGCAAAAAACCTGGTATTTCTGCATCAACACATTGCAGATTAATGTCTTCTTTTGACACTACTTGTATTGTGTTGAAAGTCATAATTTTCTTAGTCTTGTTTGTGATAATAACTCCTCTGTTTTTTTAAAAAAATCTTGATTTTTAAATATTTATTTGAAGGGTGAACTTTCTCCTGCAACATACATTTTATGTAGACTTAATAGTGTAGTTTAAGAGTAGTGCCAGAACTTGGCTATGTGTAATCAGTCTGTATCACCCAGCTTATTGCTGGGAGTCAGATGCAGAAACTTAAACTATAGATGTTTAGGAAATTTTCTGCCCAAAATTTCTTTAGTTATGTTAGTATCTATCCAGAGTAACAGATCATTTCAAAAGTTTGAGAGATAAGTAACTTCCAGTTCAATTACCATGTTCTCAGTCCTATGAAGGGAAATAATGAGTAAGACTTCGAGAAGTTACACTGTTTTTAGTTTTTATTGTGAAAATTGTCGACATTGCAATTCAGAAGATACTCCTTATTAAGTGCAGTGTAACAGAATTAGTATTCTTATGTGATTTTCATGTCTGCATTATAATACTGATTAAACCAGTATAAAAAAGTATCCTGCTCAGTTTTCAGTATTATGGTGTACTTTGTGTGCCTCTGGTCCTACCATGAACTCTGTTGCCATAGTGCTCATTTCAGGGTTGCTGGTCCATCATTCTTACTTGTGTCCATGTGTTTTTTCTTCTTCCACTTTCTAGAAAATCACTTAAATGTTGTAGGTTTTAGTCTTATAGACAGAAGAGAAGTGTTATAAGTGACTGTTTGTTTAGTGTTCATTAGGTACAGTAAGACTAGAGGTTGGAAGAATAAAAGCTGGGCCATTTCACTCTGAGAGGAGAACATCCCAGAGCAGCCAGGTATGTAACTATAAAACCTGTTAGTTTAGGAGAAATAATGTTAAATAGTGAAAGCACATAGAAAGATAGATTTTATGATTACAATTATTTTTCACATACCTGATCCAAGATTGTGAAATTTTGCAGCTTTTCAATAGTCATTTTATATGTTCAATTTAGGATATTGTATCTGTTATAGACAGGATCCAGCCAAAAATGTAATCCAGAAATGACTTTGCTGCAGGCTCCAGCCCAGAAGCACAGAGAACTCCAATTCTCATCAATACCAGAAGAAGTTAGAGGCAACTTTAAACCTCTTAGTTACTTTCAGAGTAGTTGGCATGCAGTGCAGTATTGCTTCAGTAAGCTTAGGGAATTTCTCCATTCCTTGCATGTTCTTACTGTAATCTTGGCTGCCAGAAGCAGGAAACCTGTGCCCTTTCCATCAGACTTCTCTTATTTATTTTATTGTTGGTCTGATGGTGGGTTGTTACAACCTTGCATCAGTTTCTGCATTTGAAAGCACCTTCCGTGGTGTAGCAGCTCACACTGTGATTGCTTCCAGTAGGAGCTAGAAGTTCTGAGAACTCACAAATATCCTGAAGAACTTTTCTCTGGTTGTGAACTGGGGATGAAAATTATCAAGTATTAAATAGAAATAGTTTCAAGACACAATTAAACAGTTTCCAGTGAGCAGGTTAAGACTAGATAGGACTGAAATGTTAGGCTCTCTTCAAATTTATTGCTAAACAACATGGAGTCACGCAGACTCTGGTTGGTCTTACTCTAAGATGAAGCTCTCAATGCTGAATGTTTTGAAGAGTGTTATAGTCAGTGAGCTAGTCTCACTGGGAACCATGTTGTTCCTTTACTTGCCCCACAAGTATAGTGACAGTCTTTCTGGAAATTGTGCAGGTGAAGCTGAGTGGAGAGCCTAATCTTAGTTGTAGCTGATGCAGTAGGTGAACATTTGAGAGCCCACATGAGGATGTGCTGAGATCTGTCTTTTGTATTGCGTCCTTGCTGTGGTACTTGTAGCTAACTTGCATTAGAAGTTCTCTGTAAGGTGATAGAAGGTGCAAATACCAGGGTCTTGTTGGGCCCTCAGAAGAAGCACTTCAAAGCTTCGCATGGGGTTGTAGACATACAATCTCCATTGGTCTAATGATGTTTCAAAAATGAGCTAGTGGTCTAGAGTGGCCAAAAAATATGTGGAGTTCTCTGACTCAGTTTTAACTGGGCACAGAAAAAACAAAATACCGCAGAAAATACACTGAATACAGCAAGTTACAGTTTCAGTAGCTGGGTCAGTGAAGCTTCTCTCTAATCCCACTCTAACATTGTGTGTAGGTCAGTGAAGGAAGTAGCAGTCTCTCATCGTTCAGTTTCCCAGTTTCTGGGTCCAGTGCACCTGAGGTCTTTGAAAGTGGCCTAAAGAAGAATACCAGTAAGTTGGAGAATTTTTTAGTGTTTTCAGTGTTTTATACATGTGAATGGTAGCTGAGATCTTTCTTTTGAAATGTTACAACTATATGATGCAGGCCTTAAAGTGATTCGTTAGTCAGTAAAATGCTGCAGAAGTGGTTTCTGCTGAGTACTTCATACATATCTTGTAGTAGCTTTTTATAAAAGAAACTAGCAACTTCTTATGTCAGCAGTTTAGATATTGACAATCTAAGTTGAGCTATAATTTTGTATTTAATCTAAATACATTGTATGGCACACTGTATCATTCACAGAAATCTAGTTACATGCGGAATAGCTGTCTCATGCTTAAATTTAGAACAAAGTTAGTTCTGATCAAAGTATTGCTGGAAAAGAATAAGTTTTTTCCATTCTATTTGAGCATGCTTAGGAGTCTTATTCCACAAGTTATTTAAATAGAGAGAATGGTTGCTTCTTTAACCTGTTCTAGAAGTATTTCAATCCAGTTAATGTAATGAGCCACTATCAAAATCAGATTAAAATACGTATAACAAACAAGCAGGAAGCTAAAATCACCATAGTGATTTGGATAACTTTATTGGAAAAGTTTGTTAGGAATGCTAGTTTAACTTTTTTTTTTATTTATTTTAATTCATTTGACAGCAGCTTCTGAAATACAGGGACTAAGAACAGTTGAAATAAAAAAGGTAAGTTGTAGCATGCAGTGGCATATATCAGGAATAGGTTTTATAGATGTTGTCAATAGGTGTCTTAACAGAATGGAAGAAGTCTAGGCTTACTCATTGTTTTGGGAAACGCTTTTTGTCTGTCTTTTCAGTTCTGGACTGTACTATCTCCACTGCCTATATTTTTATGTAAAATAGTGTGACTTACATTGTCATGTTTTGTGAGCTGTGTTAAATGCAAAAGAAGAGATACTGGGACCTAATTTTATCATTACCAGATTGAGTTAAATGCAGCCTCTGTTTTGGTAAAGTCAGGGGAATTGTAGCAAAGTTGGAAGGCTGTTTTTTGGTATTTGGTATTTTTCTTCACACATATTTTTAATGGGTAGGTTCTTGCATGTCAGCTGTCAGGTTTTCAAGTGTGAAATTGAGTCACCTTCATTATGCATGTGAGCTTAGTGACAGACTGCTTCTTATTTTCCAAAATATTTGTATTTATTGGTCCTTGTTTGACATCTAGTTTACTTGATTACATCGATTGTATTCAGCCATTCTCTTTTTACAGTAGAATCTGCAAATACTAGTTTTGAATAGCAGTTTTTACACGAAGGTATTTGGGTGCAGTGGTTAACAGCTGGCTTTGCTCTTCAACATTTGGGCACTAGGGGGAGCATAAAGATTAATTCTAGTCTTCATGCGATTCAATAATAGGATATTCATGTAGGTAGTCCGTCTCATTGGTTTTGCTTGCTCAGACCTCTGTGCTGACATTAAGAGTCAGGTACTGAATTCTGTAAGTATTTAGTTTGGTTAAGATAAAACACACAACTAAATCAGCAAATTTTCACCTACCACTGAGAAGAAGAAAGATCCATTCTGGTCTCTCTGCTTTCTTGAAGTGATGCAAAGTGTATAAGCTTAAAAACTGGCTTGACACAGGAATTCTGATTTTCATAGAATAGGGGTTTAGCAATCTTTTGAGGTAAGCCTGCAATTCTCTGTGTTTTTCTTTCCAGAAAAATCTAATCTTTTTTTCATTACCATAACAGAGCCCTGCAGATTCACTAGGAGTGAGCATTGCTGGAGGTGTAGGAAGTCCTCTTGGAGATGTTCCTATATTTATTGCCATGATGCACCCGAATGGAGTTGCAGCTCAGACTCAAAAATTAAGAGTAAGTTATTAATTATGAAGACTGTAAAGATTGCATGGCAAATGGAACATAATTACTCTAGACAGGCAGTAAATTAGCAGTTTAGTGATACAGTCATAAGTGCTTCTGGCTGTGTGAAGAATTCTTGCTGTTCAGATTGATGAAACAATAACTCAAGATTGGTAGCATAGTAAAGTGTAATTTCTGTCATATGCTAAAGTAATCTTGGATCTTAGAGTTAGTCAGCTTGTGAAAATTAAAAGCATAGAAAGTGGTTCAGAGGGATGAGTTCTGTAAACGAGTGCCACTGCTGAGTGTGGTGGTCATTCCTGCAATTGTAGGTCTGTTTTATCGCTCATGTTTCCTGTGCTTAGGATAGAGAGGGAACTTTTTAGGCTCTGAGTTGGAGTGGGATATTTTATCTGAAACTGTACTTAAATGCATACTGTATCCAATCTACATCAGAGGTGGCTGAATTTGACTCAGGTTTCTTGGAAAATGGTCAGTGTTATTTCAAGAGGAAGTCGGAAAGAATCTCTAATGATAATTTGCTGCTTCAGTCTATCTGTCTTCAGGTCATCTCTGTTTTTTAACATGTTGCATATATCTAGAGTTTTAGGATCGGTTTTGTAAAGCATCATTACTTTTTACACTGAATACACTAAACCAGTGTAATTTGCTAATTTTGATGTTGAATTGCTTACCTTTGTACTGGGTTATTTTGTAGTTCAAAGATTATTTGCTTTCAAGAGGAAATTTACTATGAATTTACAGTTGCTTCTTTCTTTCTTCATACCCTAATATCACTGATAAAATCGAACTACATGCAAATGCACAGATCTGCTATTGTTAAAAGTGACAGATAAATCTATGTAACTGAGTTAGATTTTCTACATTTTCTTCTGTAGGTTGGGGACAGGATTGTTAGCATCTGTGGAACATCGACGGAGGGCATGACTCATTCCCAAGCTGTTAATATCTTAAAAAGTGCTTCAGGCACTATTGAGTTGCAGGTAAAAAAATGCTCAATGACATTCTGAATTTTTTCTCAATATTGTTTTGCTGTACAGCTGCTACAATGAATTATTTTAGTGTCAGCTTTCTTATTTCAGTGTTTTCCGACCTCTTTTGCTAGGTTGTAGCTGGAGGAGAAGTGAGTGTCATAACTGGTCAGCAGCACGATCCGCCTACGTCCAGTCTTTCATTTGCAGGACTAACTTCAACTGGCATTTTTCAGGATGAATTAGGGTCAGTAAATACAGAATATATAGCCTCTGTAGCCTGTTACTTTAGATGGTATTCAGCCTATAAACCTGACAAATTCTAGCAAATAATAAATGACATTTTTGGTTTAATCATGATTAACATATTTGGTAAACATGGGACCTGTGGGCCATAGGTCCTCTTCTGCATTTTTTATGATGCAATTTGCTGTGGTGCAATTTTTTTTACCCTCTGTGGAGTTATGATGTGATTTGATTTCTTGTGCAGCCTCCATTGTTTCACTGAGATGAGGTAGCTGGGATTAATTGGTACAACCAAACATTCTCTTTCCACTGTGGTATCTGTGTTTCCATATCATGCTTTCTAGTGCTGGGAAATACGGAATATCAGATGTTTCTGCTGTACAAGGTATATTGCTTCTGGTATTCAGCAAGGTGCGATATGTAAAGAAGTTTTGTGTCAAACTGTCATAAATCTGAGGCATTTTTCTTTTAGGAATGGGAAAAGAGAAAAAGGGATTCTTTGGCCACACATATCTACTTTGAAAAGTAGAATTCCAGTATTTCTGACAATCAAAGTATATGTTGGGAAATACACCTATTAATGATCTGTATAATAAACACATACATACAAATACGCAGTCATCTATTAGGAGAGAAGCAATTAAACCTTAATAGCATAAACTATTTGAGCTAATTTTAGACATTACAGGATTTTTAAAGTAGGTGTTAAAGAATCTTGAGGTTCTGGCATTGCTTCTCTTCTTCAGTAGTAAGCACTGTTGGTGGCACATAGCAGCCATAACAATGTCCTGAGCTGTGTATTTGAAATAGCTACTATTATAACATAGGCATAGACAGTTTACAGTGTTTTACATGAACTGAAATAGCCAGTTATTTATAATAAAAGTATTTATAGTTACAGTGGAAAAGGAAATGTATTGGTTAGCTTAAAAGGAGTAATTTTTTTGTTGAATATTCTACATACTAAATCCAAAGTTCAGAAAAAATACTCTTTTCCCTTTCCTTAGACCTCCCCAGTACAAGACCATTACTCTGGACAGAGGACCAGATGGCCTTGGCTTTAGTATTGTGGGTGGCTATGGCAGTCCCCATGGAGACTTACCCATTTATGTGAAGACAGTGTTTGCAAAGGTAAGTGTAAATTTGTTCAATCTATCTGTTTATTAGTTTACTGCAGTTATTGTTCTAAATCATGGCCTGGGTTTTCATTCAAAAGGTTGTTGCAGTTTCTCACAGTTTTTCCTTTTTAGTGCAAAGGCTGATCAAAATGTGCTTGCAGCATTTGGAGGCTGTAGTGTGCAAAAGATTGAGAGTTTCCAAATACAGGTGATTCAGCGTGTAGCAGAGTCTTGTCCACCTCTTGACACTAGAATTGTGCAAATACTTGGAAAAACAGCTCCTTTGCCTTATATTTAGAGTGTGTTTACTTCAGGTAGTAGAGGGAACTGTTTTGTTGAACTCAGACTAGACCTTCAGGGAAGTTTAGATGCTGACCTGATTGTATAATTTGGACTGCTCTAGGAAACAGAAGAGAGTCAGAAAACTGGAATCAAAAAGCCTAAATTTTTATGGTAAATCCAAGTATAAAGCTGTCTTTTACAAAACTCACTGAAAAGTTCTCCACATCTTGAAAATGTTGACTCTATGATACTACGTTTTAAACATTATACTAGCTGGAAAAACAGGGTTAGGGGAACTAAACAAACATAGATCCAGTTTCTAGATGTGGAACTTAGGGCATTACCAGTCTTTACAACAACTGGTTCTGTTTGTATTACTGAACATCAAAAGTGTTGGAAGGGGTTTTCTATTAAGGACTGTGTGTCAGGAAGAAAAAGAAATGCATGAGTCTGCAATTACTTGTCTTATTGTTCCAGGGTGCAGCAGCAGAAGATGGACGCCTCAAGAGGGGAGATCAAATCATTGCTGTGAATGGGCAGAGTTTGGAAGGGGTGACCCACGAGGAAGCAGTTGCTATTCTGAAAAGAACAAAAGGAACAGTCACTTTGACCGTATTGTCATGAACTGGCCATCTGATGGGTTAGGATTAATAAGACAATATTATTTAGTTTCCACATAGTAAAGAGAAGGGCAGTGTTTGTGTAGTCTTCTTGCTCTTTCAGCTTCACAGGACTGTGTTACAACACTGAAGCAAAGCAACATTTAACCATATTTTTGTATGCTTTAGAACTACTTCTCTTCCTGTCAAACCACGGGGATGAAGTTATGTTAACTATGAAAACACATGGATATTTTTCCTATTAGTAAGTCACCATGAAAAAAAAAAAAAAAACCAAACATTTTCATTGGTAACCACACAACAAAACTGGAATGTTTTAGTAAAAGACTTTGGCTATTTAAATAATGTTGGAAAAATGATAAATTCACCAAGTCACCGAGGGGGTTGCATAGGTAGCGGCAGTCAGAAAACAGGAATAAGGTTATTGAAGAAAGAAAAGTATTAATAAAACAGAGATTTGGGAGATAAAAGTATGTAACCTGGAGGCAGATGATTGATAGACTAGATGTTTTTTTGTAACTAGATGAGCTTGAAGGTCCCTTTCAACCCAAATCATATTATTTCACAATGCTCAAGTAGGTTGGTGACTTGGATGAGTTATTTTGCTTGTCTGTGTGTTCAAATTTACTAAGTCATGGTGTATCTGAAAAAAAACCCAAAACAACTGTGTTTCTTTTTGGCTCAGGTTTGAGGGTTTGATTATTTTGGAGAGAGGGGATTGGTGGTGGTGGTGATGGTGGTTTTGGTTTTTGTCTGTTCATTTTGTTTGTGGGTTTTGTGGGACTTGTGCTCAGGGCTGAAAAATCTTATTGCTTATGGAAACTATTGCTGATGAATAAGAATGCCCAGCAACTGCAGTATTAGAAGAACTAGACTTTTATATTAGTAATATTTTATAGTCTATATGGGTGAAAACAACCTTCCTAATGTGACGTGTCTGTAAGCAAATATTGTCCTCTTCCGACATACAAGACTACCTACAGACTCAGCGCCGGCATTTCTGCGAGCTGCTTGAATCAGAGCCGTGAACAAACTGCTCAGAGCAGCTCTGCTTAGCTGTCAGCGGATGTCTGGCTATTGCCAGTGTGGAAGAAGTTGACCTTATGGTGTAGCTGCCATTATCAGTAGCAACAGATATCAGCCCCCCTGAACTGAGAGGGCATAAAACCAGTAGTAATGGGTTGAGGATGGGTAAAGACCTGAAAATTCCTCACAGTGGAGGTGAGTAGTAAGACAGCAGTGAAGGTTTGCATCAGTAACAAGCAGAAGAAGAGATTTTACAGCTACAACTATTATTTTGGGGATATTAATTTCAGAGGCACGGATAAAAGTGTCTAGTAAGTACAATGCAACCATGGAGCTGTTCTTTGATCAGCAGCATGGTCAATAAATACATCACTTTCTCATCACGAAAACTTAATGTAAAAACTGCACTCAATGAAATACTTAGCTGATTGTAACCTGCCTGCCTTTGCCTGCCGTGCTCTTAGGAATCTGACAGATAAAGCATGTTTTTTCCATGATTTATTTTCCTGCAGAAAAATTCAGCTGAGTCCTTTGAGAAAGGAAGATACCAGGCTAACTAGTATGCTATTTATCAGCAAGGTGCTTTATGTTAATTAGCAAAAATGGAATTTTTGCCAGAAGACCACCATCTCAATTATCACTTAAGAGAAATACAAGCTGAAAATGCAGGCAATGGTCAGGCCATTATTAGGGGATAAAACAAAAGTCTAGCATTCATTTTAGTGGGTCAGAAAAGCAGTATTAGGAGTGTCTGTCAAGTCGTATTAACAAATTGATAGCTATGTGTAAGTGAATTAAGATAAAACCCCACTCTCTTTGTCTTTTTAACTGTTACACTGTGGTAGGCTAAGATGCAATAAACCAGATGGTACAGTTACTGGTTGCTGCTCTTAATGAATTGCTTTTATACTTATTCCTTGCATAGAATGAGAAATGCCTACATTAGAGTATGTAAAGTCACTTTAAATAGTATCTATATTTGTAACAGAAGTAGTGTACAGCTATTTTGTTACTGCTCTTGTGTCACAATGGAGAATTTAAATTAATAAATTCCAAACTGTCATGATGAACTAAAATTCTGTGTGTTTTACTGGTTGCTTTACAATGGCACACTTGCATTATTCATTCTGTCGCAAAAGATCAATTCAAAACAGTTTAATAGTTTAAAAAAGGTATTACTCTTTATTTGAACCTTAAAGCATCTGCTAAAAATTGATTTTTTTTTTAAGATTTTATCTTCACTTGTAAACTCTTAGCGAATTCATGAAGCTATGAAGCTGTCTTGCTTTTTTGTAACAGCATTAATCATTAAAAAAGCATTCATTCAGATATGGGACTTACCATGTGGGACAAAAAGAATTAGCCATGGAGCTTGGGACGCAGAGAACAGGTTCTCCCCCAAGCCCTGTGCCAGGAAACTGCTGCATGACTACTGGCTGCCATGCACTGGACTATGTAGCAATAAACTTTGCGGGCTTAGGATGTTTGGTTTTCGTTATCATTTGGTGTTCAATGTAACTTTCCAGTCAAAGGGGTTAGTCCTGTAAGGTGCGAGGTACTGTGGCCCAGTTCTACCCAGTTTTATGGTTTTGGTTACATTTTTTCCATGTGACTGTGTTACAGGTTTGGAAGGGTATGGCATCTTAAAGGCTCCATCCCACTGTCTGGTCAGATATCCAGCCCTTTCTTTTAAATTTGCTTAACTCTCAGCTATTTTTCATTCATTGGTGAAGTGTAGAGTGGTGTTAATGAAAAGGTCTTTAATTTTAGAGTGGTATTAATGAAATAGACTGTCGTTTCTTGAAAGCATGGGTCTGGACAAAGGACAGCTGATTCATAGGAATGCACATATTTCATTTCTTGACAGTGAGCAGGTATCGTTGGCATGGCTTTTTTTCTGTTCATTCCTCTTTGGATTTTATTTCTGGGTTGGCTTTATGGAAGCAGTGGTATTGTTAATTCTCGGCTGGGAGAAGGGTTGGAATTGAATAGCTATTGCTGATCCCTTTTCCTTCACTCTATTCAGTCTCTTTTTATAAGAAAGAAAAAAAGAAGCTGTATATTCTATAGACCTAGATGAAGAAAAAAATGTCATCTTTGTTGTAAGTGTCAAGAAGTTTTATTTTGTTGATAGAGACTTGCAAGTAATGTGGAAGAACTTAGTACTTTTAATTGTGTTTTACAAACAAAGCCTTACCTCAGAGTGGGAGTATCATTGGAAGGGGACTTTTTCTTGCTTTTTAAAAACAAATAGTTTGAAGCATTTAAAATATTCCTGCATAGAGAGCACTTCTGTTTCAAGCTCCAATTGAAGCTACTATTGAATCATAAAGTTTTCACTTTCTTTGCAAATGCTGTTAAAACTGTAAATAGTTTTAATAGTAAACAGTATTGTCCTTAGCATATTCAACACCTGCAGTGTGGATTTTTCTTCTTTTTTAACTAGTCATCATGCATGTTCCTCAACAGACATGTAGATCTTTAATATATAATGTATTTTAGTTCATAGCTGGTGTTGCAGGGTAATGCATTAACTTGTGAAGTTTTGCCATCAGTTTTCGAGGAAGTGGCAACAATGACAGGTAAGAAGATCCAACTCAAACACTTGAGAAGAATATACCTAATGGAAAATGATGCCTAAGTAGATTGAGGTTCCTATTTTTTTGCTATGTTTTTATTCTCCTGTCATAAAATCTTCCTAAGCTTTCTACTCCCAGGGAAAGTTACTGTTTGAAATGGGTAGAAAAAATGTAGATGCTGCTTCTCTTATTTCAGATTCTAAAAGCTGCATATATCTGAGCTGAAAATAACAGAATTTTCCAAGTTAGATTATTAATTTTCAACTGGAGATTTTTTTGATAAGTTGCAGCAGCAAGTTGGTTTGTGAAAGTGAGGTAAGCAGGTTTTCACTCACTGTTTCTCTTCAGACTACTTTGTAGTCAGTCCATTATTTTTGATCTTCATATAGGCAGTTAATACATCAAAGGAGTGTTTGAATCACACACAAAAACAACTTTGCTTTTTTTGTGGCTGCAAGTACTATGTTGAATTTTTTAAGTGCTTGTCCACTTTGTCCATAGGCAGACAAGAGAACGTTTTTTGTCAAAGAGGGGAGGCTTTCAATTTGTTAACACTTGTTAGTATTTTCTGGTATTTCAGCCTTTGGCATTTTATTAGTTAAGATTGCACTTTGTTAAGTGAAGTTTAATTAAGAGTATGCTTTGAACTGACCAAGGTAGACATTATACCTAAAGGGGAGTGAATGTTCTTCTTGAGTATTTCTGTGGGATGTTGGGTGCCTTTTTGGGTCTCAGCACTGTTTACCAACAGTGTCAGTTTGGTGTGTTTTCATAGCCTTTTGTTTATGCTCCTCACTGACCATAGCCACAGAAGAGGGCATGACACCAGGACACAGAGGACTGAGGCCATGGGGTACATTTAAAAGATGTGTTATCAGATTTCCACTACTGTACACCAGTTAAAAAGTTTCTTGTTCGAGCACCTCACACAAGCACTTAGGCTAAGGCACATGAAAGATTTTTTCAGGCTATAACTTTCAAGTACCTCCTCATCACAGGGATGCCAAAGCCACTGTGTCCTGCACTTGAAGTTTTCACATTATTGGGAATTTTACCAAAAGCAGCAGGAGCAGGCACTTTGAGTAGTTAGTAGGTAATAAGTTGTACTCTCTTTTGGGAGAATATTTATCTGAATCTATTAAAAACATATACAGTTTGTTTTCACTGAAAAAAATACATTCATTACTCATTGTTAAATGGGAATTTTTCTATTGGAAGTAGAAAGACCAGTATTATGGATGAGTTTTCGATAGATAGATAGATCTCAATGCAGTCCTAGTGGTTAACGTTGCAGATGTTCACTGGAATTCCTGTTTGTGACAGAAACCACTGAGGACAAGTGATAGTAAAAGATGGTCATATGGGAAAAGCGTTAACCTTGGTTACTGTCACCAAGACTAGAAGAAGGGTAAAAGTGCTAATTTTTGGAGAAGATGAAATAGGAAAGCCTTATAAATATGATTGCTTGGCAAAAGATGCTGAGAACATAGAAACTATGAAGATTGAAATGAAGACAAGCTTTGAGATACTAAGCCCCAGTTACTGAACAACTAGACAACAATGGCATGGCCGACTGCAGGTAATCCCTTCTTGGTGAAACAATACTCTCTGCTTGCAGAAAGGTCCAAGGGTCAGAGCAGACCCTGCCAATTTGGCTGAAGGTCCAAAATAGCAGTTTTTAGGGTTTAAAATATAATTCCATATGGTAATGAGATTATTCTTATAGTCTGTATGTAGATGTGGTAAGATTTGTAGCTTACCCTAGACTGGTGAATGAAAATCAGAATATTCAACATAGAAGGTGATTTATTGTATTGCAAACAGCAACCAAGGGCTCTGTGCTCACTCTTTTCCCTGGGGCTTGGACCCCCTCTCTCTGTCTCTGTCTCTCTCTCTCTCTCTCTTCTCTGACCTGCTTTGGGCTGTGTCTGGCAGCCCCTGGCAGGTCTCTTACACCCACATGCTTTAATAATAAACCTCATGCTCTAAGAACTGATTCCAGAGAACTCTCGTGTCTGTCCCAACCATCCAGGATGAAACAGGACCCGCTGTAAACCTACAGCTAGTACTCATATTTTTTGGGTTTTTTTGTTATGTTTCGGTTTGTTTGTTTGTTTTTAGTAAGTTCACACTAGCTCTTTTTCCCAGATTTTACTTTTTTCCCCAGGTGTAGAGTTGCTCTGAATGAAGGAATTTCTAGAGTATAAGAAGAATAATGTCTTATTAGAGGGCTAATAAGGTGTTCTTCTCATACTCTTGAAATTAAAAAAAATAGTGTTTTATATACAAAATTTTTCTTGTGTTAGATGAATATTTGCACACATCAGTAGTAAAGGAAAATGTTAATGTTAGAATTCTCTTGGGGAATCCAGGCAACTCCAAACCTAGTGTCTGGTCTGGAGGCTTGAATTTTGGTAGTTGGGGATTTTAGGACAAGTGACACAGTTAGTGTAGAAAATCAGTGTTGTTTCATGGCGATCTAAAGCACCAGACAATACCATTCACTGCATCTGCAGCTTCTTTTTGCATGCATCTGGGTGGTACACTACTTAAGTTGCCATGTCCTGGAAAAGTGTGAAGAGAAGGTCTAGGCTCCACCATTTCTCTTGCAACTCGCTTCAGTTGAAAACTAAGGTCCAGCAGTGTTTTGGAATAGTAACTGTAGGCTTCTGTCTGTGTGACAAGTAAGAAATTTTAGGTCTCAGGCAGACAAAAGCTTGAGTTGCTGTTCTCTGACAGTTGTGGTGGTGAGCAGCTCACCTCTGGGTACAGCAGGCTCCAGAGACACTCATTGATGGGACTGATGCATACTGGTACTTTTCAGTCTTGCATGCTGCTGTGTACCACAGATTTCTCTTGCAGTCCTGGAAATCAGAGCTTGGGTGGCTGGTTGACTGTAGGGGTTTTTAAAAATATCTAGCCTTGAGCATCTTTGCTTTAATTTAAAGATCATGTAGAGGACCTGAGTTGTTCTGCCTTTATCTCCAGTTCTACCAGGTACCTCAGGTACCTCCCCTTTTTAAACATATCCATAAGGAGGAGTACTCCACTCAAATATATTGTTAATGTAGATCTAGAGGTTATCTAACAGAATATGTATGTTGATTATTTCACAAAAATGTTCATGGACACAGTCTCTTGGTAAGGCTTTTACAGTCTCTTTCTCAACACTGAATGACAGCAGTGATTGCTTTTGTGTTAGATTAACAAAACCTTTGCAAAAAGGATAAATTTGGGCAGAAAGGAGAATTGCTTCAGACAAGGTAGGAACCTCCTGGTCTGAGCTGATATTCCTATTGTGACGAAGCATGCTCTCTTCAATCTATGCCTTATCTCCCTAGGAACAACCTGGCTTTGGTTTGTTTCAAATGGAAGCTGACCATCAGAATTCTGTGTATATAGTCTCTTTCCCTCTGGAAAAAGGCTTTTATCCAATTGCATTTGCTAGAGCAGGAAGAAAAAAAAAATATAACTAGACCTTTGCTTTAGATGCAGATTCATGGAATATTAACATTTAGTAGAAATATCTCATTAACAGTTTATTGTTTGCTGTAATATGTTCTCTTCTTTCCACTCCCAAGAGTCTCTTCAAAGCCAGCTATTTTGCCAGCAGCCAAATCATATTTGTCTGCACTTCTCCTGCTCCCATTTCTTTTGATTGGTGTGTCTGCATTGGGCTGGTGAGGGAAATTATGTGTGAGGCTGTCAAAGGCTTTATGTGTGCTCGTACACGTGTGTATGTGTAGATCTAAAATAGTGCTGTGTAAGTGCTAACTATTGGCCTGCAGATGTTTCCTTCCAGGTATGTCTGTTTTTCTTACAAAAGAAATTGAAATAGGCACTATAATCCCTTTTTCTATCGTTAGGTTCTCAAAGGATTTTTTAAAAGAAAGTAAATATTTGATCTATTTTAAAGTCAGGAAAAAGTGCAGCAGAGGCATTATGTGTTTCTTCTTTGTGATTTTGTGATTCCCAATGAACATTTTTCTAACGTGAATGTACATATTTTCTATTAGCCTGGTACATTTAACAATGGAAGACATTCCTGGTTCTGCTTTTGGAACAATGAAGTCCTGTTTGAAACTGAGAAATATTTGGGCCTGGGATGCTGATGCTGTGTTTGTGGGTCTAAGATCACCTCGTGAAGTATGAATACACTCCAGAGTTCCTCACTGATAGAAGCCCTCTGTTTAGGTCGATGTGAAAGACCTCACATTCATAGGATGGTTCCTTCTGTAAACAGGAACTATGCTCAGTTTTACTTTACTGATAGTTTGAACTCGTGTACATATATCATTGATTCAGAGTGGAGTGTAAACCTTGAATCCCTTGGCCAAGCTAGCAAATCTCTGACCAAGCCGAAAGTGGCAACCAGAATTGGATTGATTTCCTTCTAAACATCAAGGAGGAGGTGAACCAAACAGAAATATTGGATGGCCAGCAGCAAAGGTATTTACTGACACCTGGTAGCCTGTGTGCTTTTCTCTGTATTGAAAGGTGGCTGCAACTGCCCTAGTATGAACTTCCAAATCAAAAGTGAATTGAATTAACAGGAGAGGGTTATGTTAAATTAACAGGTAGCAGAAGAGGGGAAGTACTCACCTACATAGGCACAAATAGGCATGAAGGTTGCTCCATTAGTGTGTTTCTTTTGTATTATGAAACCGATAAACAAGGTGTTTGTGCAGTCAGCTCTGGTTTCAGCTTGGACGCTTAACCTGGGATTTTTGGGTGCTCTAGCATTGTGGGAGAGGCTATTTGGCTCTACTACCCAGCCCCACATGCATACCTTGAAGTCACACTATCTCTGGAAGAAGGACGTAGGTCAGTTGATAGAAGCTGACGTTTGTGTAGCTACACATTAATAATTTTCAGTAATAGCCACTAGATAGCAGTAGAGAATCAAGTTAAATCTCAAACAGTACAGGTTGCAGAGTTTTCCATGAGCTCAAACACTCCAAAACAAACCACTGGAGCCTGTTGTTGCTGTTCAGCTCAGACCAGCAGCCTAATGGAAATTACTCCATCAGGAGAATTTTTTTTTTTTTTTTTTTTAAATGTCCGGTGAATTTAAAATGTCAACACTGGTGTATTTCCAAGCAAAAAAACACAACAGTAGCTTGAACATTTGCCCCATTCTGACCCTGTTTTTAATGCTTTTGGACTTTATTGAAAGCCATAAGCTTCAACTAAATATGGGTTAAATCCAAGTTATTTAATATTGGCCATCACAAAATGAATGCTTTAAAATAAAAACATGCCTCTAAAAATATCCATAGGGATACTGTGCTTTCCAAAAACATTTCTCAAAAAATCATATCCTCATCAGAACTTATTTGCAGAGTGAATAAAAAGTCTGTCACTGTCTGTAAGTTTATCCCTTGCAAAATTATTTGCCGTTTTTAGCTTTTCAAGTATAGTTTACAGTTTTAAATAAATCTTTGCTGATTACCTTTATGGGAAGGCAGGAACTGATCTTTTAAATCTCTGCTATGATGGCAATAAGGGTACTGCTCCTACTTGCTTACTGATCGCCTTTCAAGAAGCCCCATATGAAGTTTTTTCTAAAGAGTTAGGAAAGGCATGAAGGTTTTAGGAACATGACAGGGGTTTCTGCCTGCATGTACAGTGCATTTTCATAGGTTTTGTAGTCCTCTTGCAAACCATGTACTTAATGCACATAAGTAATTTTGTTTTGCACATTCATAAACAGGATTTTTGTGGCAGTTTTGAGGAATATACACAGGTATCCATGGTGCTGTGGGTGCTGTGCAAGGTAAGAACTTGGTGTCACTGCTGAAAACTGCATTCCTCAATTCAGTTTCAAAGTAATTTGTTGGTGATCACAAATTCTTCTGTTATTTATTAACCGGGGTTTTATACCCAGTGCCACATCCTCCTTTGATAATGTCTTAAAAGAGTTTTTCACAAGGATCTAGAATTTGACGTTTGATGGTCTTGAACTCCTAGGGTTATGTGTCATAGATGCTTGTCTTGAAGGGGAGATTCATAATCAGCTCAGAGCATCTGGTTCTTGTGGCTCAGTAAAGTATGTTAAACAGACTGATATCAAAATATGCAACTCTACTGAGGCTTGTTTGCTATGGGCTTGCTTCCCCTCAGGTACAGGGTCTTCAGAGACCTCAGTCTTGGTTGTCATTGATAGGGGCTCACAGGAGTTCCCAGTGGACTTAGCTGATGCCTGTGTGAGCTCATTCAGCCAGTGAACTGTTTCTTGGAGAAATGACAGCCCGTTATCAGGAGATGCATGGGCTGTCTTTGAGGCTTGCTCGCACTTACAGTACACTCAGAATATCATTACCTACCACCTTTCTATAAGTTCATCTTATCCCGACAGTGTGTGAGAGGCACATGTTTAAACAAGATAAGAGATCCAACCAAACTGAACATTGATCATCTGTTTCTCCACAATTTAAATGAAGATTTTGCAGCTCTCCTGTTTCCTCCCACGCCAGTCCCTCAAATGCAGCTTGGAGGGCTGAACTTCCTTGGTGATAAGAGTCCATTATGTGAACATGGAGCTAAGTAAGGTTTTCAGTCACTCTTTGAGGCTGTTTCAAGCATCCTTTAGTAGTCGACTGTTCTTCACAGTTGCCAGGCCAGTAAAGCAGTTCCCTACAGGACTAGGATGTGGGCTAGTGTTACAATGCAGCTAAAGCAAGATTGGCAACTGACACTGTACTAGGAATCCTTCCAGCCCCCTTTTGGCCTTATATTTATTGCACATGTTAAACCACAGTAAGTGTGTTACTTCATTCTTAAATGCAGCAGCTTTTGCAGCTTGTTTTGTTCCAAGTGCCAGTGGCAGGGAAGCTGTTTTTGTAAGTGCTATGAAAACAAGTTCCAGCAAAACTGATCTTTATCAGGTCCCATTGAAAAGGCTGCACATACTGAATAGTGAAACAGGCCAGTTAAATTTTAATCTGAGTTACATAAAAGATTGTTCTTAAAATGGCACATATTGACATTGTTCTCACACCCATTAACTTACATCCAGAAAGTGAAAAGGCCAAGAGACGTGTCAAACCTCAGTGTGAATCCGGCTGTGCATGTGTTCATAAGCAACTTCTAGGAAGGGTAAGGTACAATCTCAGAAACCTTTCTGCAGTATCCTGCCTATTGCACTGTTTTGTTTTTCCCATGTGGGATGTGGGGATGGTGCCCTGCTGACTATGAGTTATGTAATTCAATAGCTCTTTTGGGGCGAGAGTCCTTGTTTTGGAGACCTCCTGTAAATGCACTGAGAATCTTTTTCATGTGTGTTTAGAGGAGAAGCGAGGCTGTGCCCAGAAGCCTGTGTGTGGCCTGAATGGGGAAAATCCCCGAGTAAAGGCAAAGGGATGAAACACTTGGGTGTAAGACAACCTGCATTTAGCTTATTTGAGGTGGTTAAATTTAGTTGAATTGCTAACATAACATTCTAGCCAGTTATTTTTGAAAGTACAGGCTCTTGGATGCCATTCTTTGTGAAGGAACTAAAGTTACCACAAGAAAAGCAGTAAGTAAAGACACATATGCCTTGATAAACCAGACTGTGACTCCTGGGAGCTGTAGGATGGCTTCAGTGCAGAGTAGGAAAAATGAGAAGACAAAGTGATGCTTTAGATTTTGGGCTTTTTTTTCTGATAGTATATCTAATTTGTAGTGAAACCTGAAGCAAGATTTTTTCTCAAGTAATTTCTGATCTTTAATATATAATTTAAAGTCTTTATTTTATTTATATAAAGTTTCTTTTCTAATTAACTTTATTTTAAAATTACATGGAGTTTTGTACAGAATTAAAAACAGTTTTCTTGTGTTATAAAGTTACACTTTAGGGTATTTGAAGATCTAAGAGCAAGTAAGTTACACTGTGCCAAATTGAGACATCATTTACATACCTGTGATGCCTATTAATCTACATCACAGCCCTTTCATATTTACTCATGTGTACCTCAGATGATAAAATGGCCTGAGGCATTTGGTTACCCTTTGGTTTCAAATGCTCTTTCATTAGCATTGGGTATGACTTCATTTAGATGCAGGACTGCTTCTCAAATTACCATGGGGAAATTTTTCCTTGTGTTACTTTTTGCATGGGAATTAAGTCATAATCAAAATCCCACGAACACTGACTGCTGCAGCTAAAACTTTAGTCGAGTGGATTGCAGTGGCCAGCTGCTGGGTGAAGTAGTAGGGCCAGGTGAGAATGATACATGCACAAGCATCTGAAGTGACAATACAAAACAACCTCAGGAGTTCGAGGGCCAAAATTAATTTCCTTAATCTATTTGCTGCTGTCTTTGGGAAGACACACAACCTCCTTCTTAACTGTATTTGGTCCTCAACACAGTGATAGCTGTGTCTTCAATGCAATAAAATCTCAAAATGGGGGGGTCATTCAGCCCTCATCTGTGAGAAAAGATCAGAGCAGGGGGGAAGAGCTAGAAGTAGGGAGGTGGTCCTCCATTTTGTCACAAAAGCTGTGCCTTTTATTAGATCTTGAGTTGGGCTCAGTCCGTGGCCCAGGAAGGCTAACCACACAGTAAAATTGTATGGTTGGTTGAATAAAAACAATTGGTGAACCCACACTTGACACATACTAATGATTAAGCCCGACTTCCTCTCCACTGTTGCTGCGGTCTTACACTTGCTTGCACCAAATTTGTGTGGGTAATTGTTTGCTTGTGTACACTGCCAAGCATTATTTAATTTAAAAAATGTGCTTGGCAGGGGGAGCTGGAAGCTGGAAAAGACAGAATTTGTGTCAACAACCCATGTAGTTACCAAAAAAAGCAGAATGAAAGTGTGTGCAAGACATAGACAGTGCTATGTGTAGATGCTGACAGCCCAGAAAGCAAGCATTAGCAAAGGTATCTGACTAAAACTTCAGAAGCCACACTTCACTAAGCTATCCTGTCTCAGGGGAGGTGCAGGAAGGCTTTGCCTTTCTGGTGCTCTGTAGTCCCTGTTCTAGTGCTTACAGTGCATATGAGTAAGGCCCAGCTCAAGAAAGGGTAAGAACATTCCTGCCTGAGTATTTCTGCTGATAACAAGTAGTTTGGGAAAATTGTGCTCTATCACTTAAGAATCAGCAAGGATAACTGCTAAACCATCTCCGTTCATTTTTCATTAAACAGCAGACTGTCTTCTACATGCCTTACAGGTACACCAGAGATTCAGACTGCTGTATTTTTATCCCTAAAGTCCAGTTAAAATTAAGCAGGTACACCACCAAAATAAAACAAAAGGACTTGTCTTTCTCAAAGTGCAGCTACACCAGAAAACTTCCTTCTGTGACACAGGGACCTGAAAGTAAGCAGCAGACAGTCTGAAAGATGGCTAATGCTTAAAGCTAAGCACAGCTCTAGAGAGAAGTAGTTACATGTATTGTATGCTTTATTGATAGGCTCCTAAATTAGGTGATGTGTGAAAATAAATCTGAATTTCAGCTGGAATATTCTCCCTCTCTATCCATATAATCATTGTTTCTGTCCCTGCTTTTTCAAAGGCCTGTAATTACTGCTTTAGAAGACAAAACATGCAACTGGAATTAAGACAACTGCATTAAGCAGCTGTCTTTGTGTTAGTGATCAAGTTAAGCAGAGCAGATCTGAATTAAATTTGCCAAGCATAAATTTTCCATAAATTTGCCAAATCAACTAAAAGTAACTCCCCCCTTATCATCTGCTCAATGAAAGTTTTCAGCAGTTGTACTGTAAACATACCCTGAAACTACTGTTATGGAAAAATAATTGATGAGCAGTCCAAATGCTTTAAGGGGTGATCAGAGCAGTGGTGGCTTCAGAGCTCCCTGGACCTCAAGGGGCCAGAGCAAATGCCTATTTTTCATTCAAACATATATTTTTCAGCCAAAATGTAGTTGTGATGAGATTTCAGCTGCACATTTTGACCCATTAAAAATATAAATTAATTTTCATTGCCATGGCTACATGTTTGCATATTATTAAAGCTATTCTCCATTGTGCCTTAATATGTAATTAGTGTTTACTGCTTACAAATGTGGCATTTTAATGCACTAGGAAATGTCAAAAAATATAATTGAAACCCTAGAGTCTGTATTATCCATACTTTTTGCTTTAGGGAATGAAATGGACAAGATAATAGCCTCTGCGTGCCAGGGAAAATGTGTGAGACAGTTGTTTCTGTTCAAAGGGAATTACAGCTTGGGTTGGAGAAACAGGACAGGCCTATCCTCAAAAGCTGGTGCGCTTTTGTCATCAGCAGAGCTCCCCTCCTGTGGTGCTCCATATTTCATGGTGCAGCAGAGCAAAGGCAGGTCAAATTCCAGCATGTTGCTGGAATCTGTGGGGCTGGACCCTGCACAGCCAGAGAGATGAGAAGAAGCGTGCACTTGTCACTCGGCTGTCACACAACAGGTCAGGACAGCTCATTCAGAGAGGACTCGAGAGAAGAGGCTTTGGGCTTGGAAGAGCTCCACACAGTGACTGCTGATATTCTGGAAACAACTGGTTCACTGTAAGTCAAAAAGAAAGCTGAGCTTGGTTGCAGGTGATCTTAATCCTCAGACCCTACTCCCCTCGTCCTCTCAAATACTAGAGCAACAACAAAACACTTGTCATGGACAAGGGAGAACTTGCAACTTCTTGTGGCTGATGTGCAGAAAGATGTCAGTAAAGCAGATTCTTTCCGAATGGCAGTGACCACTAGAGAATACAGACGATAAAATCAGCACAGTCAAAGGGAACAGAGAAGCTCCAAAACATTTAGCTGCAGAAACTATCACAGTGTAGTGTTCCCCTGAGAGATNATATATAATATAAAAATATACATTTAAAATCTTCTAAGGCAAGAATTTTATTCAGAGTAGCACTTTCTTGACTTAGAAAAGCTCTGGCTCACAGCATTCCAAATATTTTGTTGTCTGAACATCCATTGAGATTAGCAAATGTCTCTTTAGAAAATAAAGGAGAAGCCAAATATCCACAAGAAGGCTGAACAAACACTTCTCAGATTAATTAGCCACCCACACTAGTTAACCGAATTGCTTTTTTAGGTTTAACCCAGCACTACAGCCTTCACTCAGTTCAGCCTATGAACCTCAGTCCTCCCAGCATACAAAATCTTGAACGCTTTCCTCAGGGTAGGCAGGTAATACTTATCATCCAGGAAGATGTTACTTCCTAGCATGGTGAGGAAAAAGGCTGACACCCAGCTGTTTACCAGCAGCGCCACTGGAGCATTTGTCAGGGGAGGTACCAGCTCACAACTGCCTTAGTGACAAACCATATGATGTTCTCCTCCGTGCAATGTACTGAAAAGTTCTTTGGGTTGGGACCTGTAGAGTGGGAGACTGTTTATGTTGCTCACTAATTGCATCACTTAATTTATACATGATAATTATGAAGCTACAAAAAATGTTAATGGATTTAAATTATTTAAGATACTGTAAGATATTCAGTGGAAGCAGTTTTCCCTCCTTAATAAGATATTAATAGTAATGAGGACTGGAGAGGAAGCAATGCCAGCACCAATGTTATTCAATAAAGGTGTTCAAGTGGGAAAATTTAGAATTTTGTAACAAGATAGTGGATTTGATATAGAGTTGATCAGGGAACTTATATTTGGTCTGGAAACTATTATTCAAAGAAAAATGTTAAAATATTCAAGGCAAGCTGAACCATGGTTTTGAAATTGATGGTCTTATCTGAGGTTCTCAAAGACTTTGGGTCAGCTGATGACAAACTGAGATGGGATTTGGTTTTGATGGAAATGGCATTCAAAATGAATCAGAGTTATAGGCTGAAAATTCCGTCGTAGCTGTTCTCAAGCTGGAGTTCTGTGGCCTTGTGCTTCACATAAACAAACAAATTGAAGTGGTGTGGAGAACTCCATTTATTTGGAAATGCATCATATGTTACTCTACTAGTATGGTCAAAACTATCAGCCCAAGGCCCACCTCCAATTTGTCAGAAACAGTGATTTGGAGGAAGGTGGCAGGAAACGACCTCCAGGATATCATCCCAAATATGTCAGATTGACATATCCCAGATATGTCAGCTAAACTTCTCTTTCTGCTGGCTCACAGCCCTAGGGTTAAACTGGGCTTACCTGTGTAGCCTGCAGAGCTGCCCCAAACCTGGCAAGGGCATTCTGAAAGACTGAAAAATACTCCTTGTTCTAGGTCCTTCAGCTCCAGTATTTGCTACAATGCTGGTCACTCTGCCACACTTGAATAGGAAGTCCCAGGCTCAGCAGAATAAATACTGACCACAATGAAACTGATCGCAAGGCTCTGGTTTTAAGGAAGGCAGTATTTCACCAGGGAAGCCTGTTGCTTAGTGTCAGAAATGGTAGAACCTCAGCAAGAGGAATGTAAAACTTCTTTGACTGAGGCACTGAAGAGAAATAGGAAGTTGTGCCACAGATGTTACCATACCAGCCCTGAAGATGCAATATGTAGAGCCAGGTAAGCAGCAGTCCTCAGAGAAGGTGCAGTTGCTATTGCCGCCTGATGGTGACTCAATAATTGTTGCTAAGAACATTAATGATCTGTTTAATGCAGTATCTGTGATGGGTTAATAATTGAAACTCATGGCTCCTACTGCAAGGACATGGCATTCAGCCCTTTAATCATATCAGGATTTTGGCAGCTAACTGGGTCTTAACCAGTGGTGTAGATTAACTGTGTGCTGGGGTCTCTTCTGTTTGGATGGCAATAGTTACAGTTTCCAGGAAAAAAAGAAAAGACATGTCAATGAAATAAGCTGGGACTGGCCCATTAAATTTTGTTTCAAATAAAGAAGAAAAAGTAGCTCTTTTAAATTGCCTGTGGAAATAAAGAAAGAGGCAGTTTGGTTGGTCAGTATGGACTCATGGATACTGCTGGTGCAGAAGTAGAATAACCAGTGGGACTGTATAATGAATTTCCCTAATAGACTCAACATGAAGGAAAATTAATTGGTGCTAAAAAAATAGGTCATTTGTTTCCAGCCCTGCAAAGATGATGAGTTTTTTCTATCCAAGAAGTTATTTTGTGCAGGAGGGAAGCTGACAGACCAAGGGTAAAAATATCTTGGTCTTTGACCTTGTTTGTTGGAGGTTATATAACTTTTCCCAGATAATTATTTTTCTGCATTGATGAAAACCTATTGAGCTGTTATTTAATGCTTAGCTACTGCATTATGCTTTTGAAAAGGAGGTCACAAAAGGATTTTCTCTGTCTCTCACTCTCATAAAATGGAGTACAACTTTTTGTCCTGAGTCTGTTCTCCTTTTCTTCACTCAAGTTTCTAGTGCTTTGGAAATTTTTCATTTGAGCCAAAGCTAAAGAAGTTGCTTTCCTCTGAATCATGGAAAAATACATTTGCTTGTGGCAAATTGGGGATAAAATGGTGCAGGTAGAACTGAGCTACTTAAGTACAACTGTTCAGTCTCATTTAAGGTGCTTTATCTGAGACATCTCCACTGTGGTGGAAGAATAAATTCAGAAAAATACAGTTAATTATCTGGGTTTCCTTTGTCCAAGAATGTTTTGCTGTGCCTTCCACTTAAAAACTGGAAAGTCCCATGAGAAGGAAACTATTGATGCTTCCTACTCATTTTCTAAAGGCAGAAATCATCCTGAATGATGTGAATGAATTTATTTGCTCCTAACTACATTTCAGAGCAGAAGTGCTGGCAGCAGAAGGAATCATGCTCTGATTTCACAGGCATGTGCACTTGATCTGATGGTTTTGGTGTGCAGGACTTGCACCTGTCTCCTTAGTTAATAGTAAAGCAGCATAGTCACCACTAGCCAAAAAATAGCAACTCCTTCCTGGGAGTGGTGGGCACAACGTCTTTGTGGCACTGGTTTAGGTCATTGTTAATGCTCAGGCTGCCTTCCCAGTATATATTTATTTAAGAAGAGAACATTTATTAAAGAAATGTTATAGTCTGATTTCCCAGTAGTTGCAAGGGTAGTAAGATGTCTAAATAAAATCCTGAGACTCTGGGAATTTGTGTCCAAGCCATGGAATCACTTCTAGCTTCACTAAACTCTCTTTAAACATTTACAGTTACACTGGTATGCCTTTTGGGGTTCATTTCTCTTAACTCTTAACTGTAGCAGGTGGTTGATTTTCTTCTCTCAGCTTATGTAAGTTTCTTTTGAGTTTTGTTATAGACAAGAACACAAAATGCATGAAAAGGGGTAGCGTAGGTATTAAAAATTCAAGAATCAGGAAGCTGAGGTCAAATGAGTTAGTAGGAAGAAATTACAGCCACTCCTACATCTCATAATTTTGACTGTCTATTATTCCTGCAAATTGGAATTCTCTGAAACAGCTCATTTGAATTTTTAATACAGTCTTCATTGTCAGATAAGGTAAATAATACCATTGTATGCATTTTGCAAAAACTTTTGCTTTTTGTTCTGGAGTGTTCATTTGTCTATTCCTACAGGCTGAGCTCAAGTATTGGAGTGATCCTCTTGTCTCAGTAAGAACATTTTGCAGTACAGCCTGGTTTCTGTCAATCTTATTCTCTTAACAAGGGATTCTTCTGTTGCTCCCAAGTCTTTGACTTCCCCTGAGATAGTGAAGAAAATTGTGGATAGGATTTCTGTAAGCAGCATCTAGATATGAGTCCACTGATGCTAATAAGAAAAGTGATCTGCATTCTGTGGGGAAGTGCCTGCTCTGAACAGGAAGCCTTGTCTCACAGTAACCCATGCTCTTTAGGTGGGATGCCCTAGCAGACAAGGATCCCACCAAGCTGCATAATCCCTGTCTCAGAGAAGTGTGACCACTAAGAGGGTGCAAAAGTGAGCAGAAATAAACTCTGAAGAGAAAAGGATGATAATACTACAAACGAGGGAGGGTAGTTGGAACAGGACCATCAGGTGTAAAAAGATCTGAGAGGGAAAACATGCAACAACAATTGTAAATTCCAAAGAAAGAAAGCAGAGAGCTTAATCTAGGGACTACTTGATGTCACCAAGTCACCACTGTAAGGTGTGGTGGCAGAGGGCAGAGCAGCAGCAGAGCAGCTGGTCTGGGTAGCCCCAGGCAAGTGACTCTTCTCCCCCACTTTACTGGTACTTTCCTCATCAGCAAAGACTATTTAAGTGCCTAATCCGGGTGGCAAGAATATCTGAATCCTCCTCTGTGTGTGTGTGTGATCTGAGAAACATCTGTTTAATATTTTTTATATGTGCTTGTCTTGTGCAGACACTGTGCAGGGTCTTTTCATATGACTAAGGGAGCCCAACTGGGCTCACAGAGAAGGAGGTTATTTAAAAGGTAAATTTAAAATTGAATAAAGTTAGGGATTGTGAGTTTGTTCTTTTTTTTACTGATTGTTATTTATTCGCAGAATTTTCAGGATGTGAATGCACCAAATGTCTGAACTGAGTGATTGCTGAAAACACATTGCTTGAAGCAAGCCAGTGGTACATGCCTCTGGGGTGGAAATGACAGCAGGTGTACTGGGTCAGCAAAAGTGTGTTCGGAATTGTTATCTCTTTCTATTTTAATAGGCAGATTTCTGTAATCAGTCAAATTACAATAACTGCCCTTTTGCTTGATAACTGGTCTCTGAAAATAGACCCCCTTTCTTTTATTTTTTTTCCATTTAGTTATTTAGTTCTTTAGATATTTCTTCTTCTTCATGTTAGTACTTCATCAGTTACTAACTAAGCTCTCCCCAGCTTCATGTATTTAAAACAGCTGGTGTGTCTTTAGCAGTCCTTCTTTATGTTTTTGAAACCCGGTGATTTACAGCTATAAATGATAACTTTTCATTTCTTTCCATGATGCTTCTTTTTTTTCTATCACTTAATTTGAATTAGTTTTCTCACAGTGCTTTTATGTTATCTGTGACAAACATATTACATTCACAGGGTTGGGTGTTTGAACTGTTGTACCAAGAAAGGTTTCATGCTTGGATTTAATGAGTAGGAAGTCCTAGATTAATTCTGATATGGCTTCTTGGAATTCAGCGTGGCCTATTCATAATGCTGTGCCTAACCTCTTCTTCATTCTTACAGGCCAAGGAAGAAGAAAATAAGGTCTTGGTCTTGTGTTTAGATTCTGGAAGTTAAAGAGCAACACAGTGAGATAGCTTTTAGTTTGGACCCATAGTCTGTCCATTTAAATGCTGAGTTCCAGATGTTTCAGTTTTAGCTGGAATGGCTTTACCATTCTGAGAAGTTGTATCCCGCTACTCTGGTCAAACGCAGTGTTGCTTGACGTGGTGTGTCCCTAAGCACAGCTCCAGTGGTGGCCCTGACTCAGATGTATTGCCTTCAGGGGCATGCTTACACTCCCAAAGCACAACCCCTGTAACTCATGTGTGACACATACTGCTCTGAAATTTCCCCTGCCATTTTCTCAAACAGACACAGCTTTTCTCTCTCAGGGCAGAGGGAGGTTCTGGATGTTAAAGCTCTGCTTTAATTCTCAAGGGTGAATTTTTACTGGATGACCATTTCAATGACACTGCTTTTCTTCAAGACTTACAGCACTGCCCAACAGCCTGAATTGTGCAATGCTTGTTCATGTGACTGTCAGAGGTTAATTGCCATTGTGCTCGTTCATTCTGGTGTAGATTGCACACATTTTTCAAGCAATCAACATCATTTGCATTCTGTATTTGTATTATTGAGCTCTCTACATAATCAGTTTCAAAATTCTGTTGCATGAAGTTCCTTTTTCCTTTCCTGCCATCAATACAAATAATTTGTGGAATCAGTAGTAAATTCTCCCCAACCTGCAATTCAATATCAGACTGCAGCTCAGCTCCACCGGATACTTTTGGTTAATGAAAGGCACATAAAGTGTTGATTTGGGCCTGTGTCATAAAATTTCTATGTATATACCTATACATTTGCCTCACTCTGAACTAAATGTTTATGTTGTGTTTGATTCCTGAAGAAACAGATCACATCTGAGAGACATGACATGGATTTTCTCTTTTTTTAGGTTTGGGTTTTTTTTCCAAGAATAAGAAAAGATTCTCATTTGCCTTTAAATTTTCTGGGAACTTATATCTGTTAAGAAATTGCATCTTCCTTTTTTGGCTCAGTCACATATCACAGGTAAGAGCAGGAAAAGGGTTTCTTCTTCTTCTTCAAGTGAATTGCAACAACAAAGTTAGTGCTGGGATCTGCCAGTTCACTGGTGTTCAGAACTTGATGAAAGTCCTTTTCCCTTGTTTTGCTCCCAAATGAAATGATCACCTGTGTAGCACGGTCATACTTGCACGTGAAAGTGCACATGTAATACAAGACAGTATTGTTCTAGAAATTTATTTCCTGCATGTACTGCTCTTGGTGGATTTTGAAAGAAAGTAAGTGCCAAAGATAACAAAGAAGAAAAGTATTTTTTTTACATAAAACAAGTACTTTTTAAAGAATCAAGGATGTTAGTGGTGATTGTTGTACTTCAGCTTAAGGCCACCACAAAAATTATATATGAAAAATTGCTTGTGGAAGGTTATGCACACCTGTTTGTGTCAGTGCTATGAAATATTAATTTCAGTGTAGCTTTTGTTTAACTGAATGTATTATTCCCTTCTGAAAGTTATTTTAGGGTATTCCTTGAGTCTAGGTAGACTAATAATTATTCCCTATCTTTGTTTACAACTGGTTGAGGCAAACATGTTATGTTATCCCTCAATAAACCAGTGTCAATGTTCCCCACTGAAAGCATTAGCTAAACTTCCAGAAAATTCAGGGGACATTGATCTGCTTTTCTACATAAATTATATTTCTTGATGAAGTTACAGACAGAATTCCATTGATTGTTTTATTTAAAATGAAGTTTTAATGCATAATGCATGCCTGTTCACTTAATTTTTTAATTTCCTTGGAAGATTTTCAGCTGCATCCTATGCATTGAACTGCCTGTTTTTAAAAAAATTGCTAAAATAAGAAAATGGCAGTGACCAGGTTTGAATCAAAATACAACACGGGTGATAAAAAAGCTGGTATGATTTATTACAGTATAGGCATAAACAAATAAATCTTCCTGTGTATAAACTACTGTAGTTGCACTGACTAGACCACCTGCTCCAGCATGTCCCAGGAACATTACTATTTTTTAATATATTTCTATGCTCTTACAAGGAATGTTAAAATCTAAAGTTGTAAATGTACTAGCAAATTTGAAGTAACAAAGATTTATTGTAAATCCATAGTAGAAAGATGTCACTGCAAATTACAGACAGCATGTACTTGCACTGGATCTCTTTTACCCTTCCTCTTTGCTGGACATTTCTCTTAGACACCCTATTGATCAACAGGTGCTGTGAGACACCTGCATACTGAGGTAATTCTTCCCCCAACCCTGCAGCCCCTCTCCTCCACTCACCATCCACCCCACCTCAAAAACCAAAAAGTCATTACAGTGAACATATTTGGGTGGACAGTCTGGAGTCTGTGATTTAACACATTACATTAATCCATGTTTTGGGTTGCGCTGATGAGAAGCTGACACTCAAGACTCTGGATTCAGGGTGATGTTTCTTCTATTAGGTCAAAACCAGCAGTGACTCCTTCCAGAATATGCAATATTTCTGTGAGGCTTTTTACTGTGGAAGAAAAATATGCCACAGGAGCATGGAACACCTCTTAACACGCTGTGTTCTGCAGCACACTTTGCTATCTCCATGTGTCGCCCACAGCATTTGGGAGCCAGACTCAAAGCTCAAGGAAAAGAGGAATTTAGCTCAAACTGCTTTCTCTCCTGGCCTTGACTGCATCTGGTTGATGTATATTATTGTGCTTGGCCTTTGAGTGATGTGAAACCCAGCTGATGAGAGCTGATTTGTTATTCTCCTTCTAATTTCACACCGATGATTTGACTAAATGTGATACCGGAATTCAGGATTCAAATGGGAAGTGGTCTTCTAAGGAAAGAAAGTGTGTTTGGTTTTATCCCGATGCTGATAGGGAGCATACTGCTTCTTTGCCCTTCCTTGATTTTTGGCTTGCTGCTAATTTTTATGCTTGAAGGATGTATTTATATTCGCTTTGCTAGGCATGGACTGAGAGGTATCCTCTTTGACCTTTTTTTCCCTGGGAAAATGCCCAGTTATGACACATTGCTGGGTTGTCTTCCTCATCTTGCACCTGGCCTGAAAAACTGGTTGCTGAAAACAGTACACATCTTCTCTTTGAATTTTTGTGGTATCAGTCAGGTGGTGTTAATCCTGGCAAATGTTTAATCCTATAAATGTTTCCTTTTCCTGCTGTGAGAATCCTTCTGGGAACTGGAAAAACTCCATGGAAACTGGGAAAAACTTGGACATTCTTTCCTTGAACTGGAATTGTATTTCACCAGAACTATTTTAAGCCATTTTTCTCCTCAGTTTCTAAGTCATTAGAACTCATTATTTGTTGTTCATCAACTCATAATTAATTAATAGAATTGCATAAGAATTGCCAGACTGCACCATGATACAGATGATGGCACAGCTGATCATTTGGTGTGCTATTCCAAACAAATATTCTTCTCCTGTGTTGGATGTAGTGATGACATTTTTGTCAGTGACGACACTCCGTGATTTATTCCTAGCCCCTGGTGACAGCAAATGATTGCCTTCTGGAGATTTCCTGCAAGCATCCCTAGGGTTTAGGAGATGTTGGCAGATCCTGTTTTTTGGCAAGAAGGAGAAGGAACATGGTAAGGAATAACAAGAACCTTGTGTATGCCCTGTATCTGGTGATGATACCCTCCAAAAATTTGAAGACTCCTGACAGAATGCTATATAACGGTGTTCATTCTTAATAACTTAAGTTCTATAAAATGAGTTTTAAAATAAAAATAAAATACTTTTGAACAACTTCATTCTGTGGGGAGAAAAGTCCTGGGTTCTCACAAATGGAGTACAAAATGAGGCTTTCTTTGGTGCTAGGGGAGAGACAAGGTGCTGCATGAAGTTAACCAGAGGTGACCATGGTGTACATTTTTTACTGGAACTTGGGAAAACTCTACCGTAGTGCATTATATGTGCAAGATGGGCTTTCTTTTGTGCTGTAACTCTTCAGTATGAATTCAGTAGGTATTTGGTTGAAGAAGGATTCTGAATATTTGCAACATGTTGAAGGTAGGTTATGAAAATAGCTGGTGTGGAACATCCTACCCACACTACCTAATATGGAGTGATGGTTTTGGTCTTTCTGTTTTTTTTCTCATGTTTGTGCCAGCTGTCTAGCTATTCTTTCCTTAGTGCATTCATCTGGGCAAATCCAGACTGGAGTTTCCATGGTATTGCCACGTAAGAATCTAATCCAGCACATTTTGTAAGTGTGAGTAATGCTCATCTGAATTAATGGTCCTGCTGGAAACACTAATGTTACTCATGGGAACAAGTCTTGAGAAAACAGATCTAGAATTATTCTGGTGAAACTGGAAATGTGGGAAAAAACTAACTGGGATACAAGATTTGCCACCTAATATAAACTGTGAGATGGTGGGAGGAGCAAGACATGATATGAGTGCCCTTCTTTTTTTTGGTATTTCTTAAAACTTGCTATGGCCATTCCTCTGCCATCCTGAAGATAAATTGTGTTTGTCTTGGACCATCTTACTGGAAGGGGCTCAATGCAACAGCAAGTGCCAACTCAAAGATAAGAGCAGTAATGTTATACTGAATCCTCTCCAGAGGAACTCTCTCTTTTGGCTAAACCAAAAGGCTTTCTAATCCATGGCCTGGCAGTATTTGTTCTTTCTTTTTATTCTGTTCAGCCAACATCCTTCCACCTGGTATAGATGTGATATGTTCATCTGAAGCAGATGAATAATTTCTCCTTCATTGAATTTTGGAGGACTGGAGACCCAGCTTGTTTAGATTGCTACTAATTTGGAGGGATTTCTTTATTTGCTAGTACATGGGATTGCTGGCTACAAAAGGGCACACATGACAAGGAACCTGCTTGACTTGTTCTTGGCAGAGAAGTCAGCCTATGTGTAAACTTAACTACCCAACCAATGGTTCCTGGGAAGACACTCCCCACAGTCTCCCAAGAATAGTGGGGATACAGCTTTCACACTTAGCACCAGGAGCTCAGTCTTTCTGCAGGGATCTGGCTTTCTATAGAACAGCCTCTGGAGACAATGACACAGTCCCTTTGGCATCTGCTCTAAAGCACATGAGCCTTTGTGTAGGAGCTTATGGAAGAATGAAGAAATCTCTGAGCCAAGAGGTGAGATCACAATGTGTACTTAAAATAACAACAGAAAATGGCCATCTCTAGGGGCAAAGGTGTCTTAAATATACTCTTGAGTAGCATAGGGTTGGAATCATCTTTTGGCTACGAATGCACAGTAGCTGCTAAATGTCTTAATGCTTGGACACTATATACTGATTTTAGTCAGTTACTCATTGGTAACATCCACTCAGAGGAATGAAGTAGTCATGTTGTGATAGATCACACCACTTTGAGAGAGTATTTGCCACAACTTCTACCGTGCTCTAGACTTCACTCTTAGTAAAAGCAAAATTTGTAACCACCTTTTATTGTTGGAGTTTTATGCAATGACCATTGTTGCAATCCACTCTAATCACAGAGGAGCAAAGAGAACTAAATCTCTATGAATAAAGGAGAAAAAAACCCTGAAGATTCAAACATTCCCCAAAACATGATTTAAACCAAATGAGGTTCGATGTTGATACCAAGAAAAGACATATTTTATTTAATAGTAATAGAGGCAAAGTGGAGGGAAGAAGGGAAGGAAGGAAGGAAGGCTGACAGAGACAGATTAAGTAGAAACATATCACCCCTCTGTGGGTCCCAGTGTGTCTCATTGCTTCCCTCCATCTGGTCTCCTTGGTGGTGAGGGTCCCCTCCAAAATCATGGAATACAAAGGATTGCTAATATGCTTGGGCAGGTGGAAATGTCCATGTTCCTCTTGTGACAGGGAAAGTTTGGCACTGTCTCTTGCAAGACTTTGGATCAGTTGCATCACTTGCAGTGCTTGTGTTCAGGGTCTGGGGACCCTTTGGGGTAGGAGGGATGCCCTTGATGGTCCATGACACGCCCTCTGCTGTCCCTCATGTGTAAATCCTGCAAATGTGGCTTTCCCAGGGTGAGGGGACTCCCTCAGCTGGGCTGGTCTGTGCAGTGGAGGATGGGCGTTCACTGCTTCTGACCAGAGACCTTTTTTGGCCACATGTGCGAAATCTTACTCCTCCCCAGTGGGCTGGGGAAGTGTGCAAGCCTGGCAGTAGTAAGCCTGGAGCTATAGCCTCCACCTAAAACTCTGATCTGAGCCCAGCCATGGATGCTCTTCCAGTCTTATCCATCACTTCCCAGATGCTTTGAACGATAGTGTCACTTTTCTCTATCAACTTGCAGTCCAGGCCATCAGTCAGGAGGTCTATTCAGGGTGAAGTCGTCTTCTGTGCAGCTTTTTTTACACAGTTTTGCTATAAAAGCCAAAAGTCCTTCATGAAAATTTTTAAGCCATAAAAAAAAGGCATTTCAGTCTCCTACACCATTTGAATTTAACTACTCCCTGCTGGGTACTGCATGTATGTTGCAACAACCCCAGGTAGCACTATGGGCTTGGGGCTTGAGTGCTCTAAGTGGCTTGAGAGCTTCTCAGCAGAAAGACTTGAGGGTGCTGCTGAGAGCAGCTGGACATGAGCCAGCAGTGCCCAGGTGGCCAAGAAGGCCAATGGCATCCTGGCCTGTACCAGCACCAGTGTGGCCAGCAGGACCAGGGCAGGGATTGTTCCCCTGTACTCAGCACTGGTGAGGCCACACCTCAAATCCTGTGGTCAGTTCTGGGCCCCTCACTACAGGACACACTTTGAGGTGCTGGAGCGTGTCCAGAGAATGGCACTGGAGCTGGTGAAGGGTCTGGAGCACAAGTGCTGTGAGGAGCAACTGAGGGAGTGCGGGTGCTCCGTCTGGAGAAAAGGAGGTTCAAGCAGGGTCTTGTTGATCTTTACAGCTGCCTGAAAGAAGGCGGTAGTGAGGAGGGGATGGGCTCTTCTGCCATGGCTCAAGTGAAAGGGTGAGAGGAAATGTCCTGAAATTGTGCCGGGGAAAGTTACTCTTAGATATTGGAATTTTTTTTCATTGGAAGAGTGGTTATGCATTGAAATAAGTTACCCAAGGATGTGGTTGAGTCATCATCTCTGGAAAAGTTCAGGAGTCATCGGGGGTGGCACTTGGGGATATGGTTTACGGTGATTATGATGGTGCTGGGTCAATGGCTGAACTTGATGATATTGAAGGTCTCTTTCAACTGTGATGATTCTGTGATTCTGTGCTTACGTGTACTAACACATTTTTCTTTAATTTGAACTGCCATTGAACTACCATCTGGTAATTTGTTTTGGAGAACAATAAAAACCTTTGTTGTGTGGGTACAAAAGAATATTGAAAAAATGAAGCCATGACATGAAGTACCACAGTCAAGTTATAAAGGGGGGAAAAAAGGAAGTAGCTAGAGAAACAAATATGATTTTCCTTCAGCTTGAATGGTCAAACTGGTTCTCGTTATTCACAGAATAGTCTTCTTTAGATGTGGAAGTGAAAGAAGAAAACAGACTTCCAAATTAATAAGACATTTTTCCTTTTTAATGTCTTTTAGAAGTTATTTCTTAGAGGAACTTCGACAGGAGAAAAAGATGGATTGTCAGTGTAGAATAATTTACATAAGGTGTGAAGGTCTGTTTCTTTCTACCTGCGATCCAATGGCTGCACTGAACAGCTGATGGACTTATGCTTAAGACAGTGGGACAACACTCAAAGATATCTGATACATCTTATGTTATGCCTGTCAAACTTCTGGTTTGTTGCATGCACTGCTGTTGAATTTCACACCACTTTTAATTTCTGTGTCAAATTGAAAGATGTGTACCACTTCTACATTCAGCACTATGAAGAGAGCACTGTCCGTATTTATGAGCATAACTATTTGTCTTGGTGCCACTTGTGTTCCTCTTCTCCTGAGTTCTGCTTTCTCTGACATGACTCCCTTGTCCTTGCAGATAAGAAAGTTAGGTCCTGTTACAGTTAGGACATCTCTAATCACAGAGAAGATTGAGATTAGCCATGCAAGAGGTCTTTGTGGATCAGATACTTTGATCTCAGAGATTCTCTGAACGCATCCTGTAAGTGCCTTGTCACTGTGCAAGTGGGCATAGCCTTGTTCTGTTTTTGTCTTCATCCAAAATGTGTTGAAGAGGTTATCCTGTGCTCTCCTAACCCAGAACATCTCCCAGAACCTTCACCTGTCAAGGTCCAACCCTCCATGTCCTCTGCTTGGGTAGTTTTATCTCCTTTCTGTATGATTCATGTATACCTTTCAAAAACTCACTGAATGTACTGTGTGAGGGAGAAATCTGTCATTTTCATTGTTCCATTCAGGAGTACAGGATGTCTCATAGTAAGGTCTGTAACAGGTTAATCCAGTACAGACTCCTCCACTCCCAATGCTCTACTCAGACTACAAAGAAGGAGCACCTGCTGACTTCTGGTGTTTGTCAGGAGATGCTGTTGGAGGCAAGTGACTTCAGTGGAAAAGTGCACTGGAAGAGACACACAATATATCTGTAACGCAGCTTGCCAGACCCTTTTGTTTCAATATGGGCTAGCATAAGCATGAGAAAATCAAAGTTCTTGATTTGAGGAAAGAAAAGGAGTAATAAGCCCAAATATTCTTATACTAAAAGCAGATGTTGGGGAGGTTTATGGATGAACAAGTAAAGTTGGACTGTCAAGACCATCTAAATACTAGGGAAGATGAAAGTTTTGAGTAGAAAGATATTTTTCTTTTTTTTTTCAATACAATTATTTATAAAAACAGCCACAATTGCTTAACAGTGTTTAAAATCTTGACTGGCTGGATCTTTTAATGGTCTGACCTGTTTTGCTCCACTGAATCTTTCCCTCCTGGCCTTCTTATTCACATGAAGTATAAATTCATGAAAATACTTGGATTTTTGTGATCCAAGTCTACTTATGTGTCATTATATTAAAAAAAATCTTTTGGATAATTACCAGAAAGTATTCTTAAGGTGAGATGTATATTTTATATATATATAAATATATACATACATATCTATTTCTAGATACCTGTGATCAATGCAGTCTGGTGTGTCATTTAAATACAACATAAAATGCTTGTGATTTAGGAGCATATCCAAAAGTTATTCCATGAAAATTAATACAGAAAAAAAAATCTAGATTTCATCTGGGATTAGTCAAGTGCAAGAGCTTTTCCTATATATAATATTGCAACAGTAGTCCCTTGTAAATATATTTGATAGCTATGAAACTTTTGACTAATTTTGACTTCACAATTTTATAAGAAACTTGAAAAAAACCCAATGAAAGTTGATGAGAGATTCTGCAGAAAGATTTACCAGCTCTTGTTAACATAAATATGGCTTGGTGTAAAGAAGGAAGCATTTTTGGAATAAGTTGTGCTCAGGAAAGAAACTGCTGTTGATATACAGGAAAGCAGACATGCAAATTGGACTGGAAAAATGACAATGGTGTAAGAACAGTGGTACATGGGCTTACTGAAAAAATAGCATAAAGATAAATGTTTGGTTTGAATTTCTCACATGAGTTTTTTTATTTTGTTTTTCTTTTTGTTTTGTCTTTCTTTTTGAAGTCCAACAACTTTTTCAGATTTGCTACAGAACGCTGATATATATTTGGAAAGAAGATTTGCTGCTACCCCAGTGGAAAACTTCACTTGTAAACATTGACGAGGAATACTTCCATGGGAAGTACAGTGCTTAATGTGCTTTTAGCTTACAGTGCTTACTGTGTTTTTATGACAGGCTTTGCTAATTGTGCTTTGGGTGTTTGTATACTCTGACTTAGATTGCAGAATAGATGGTTTTCTCAGTGCAAAAGCTACTTGGAGTCCCACTTCTGACTTCCCCATTCCAATGAACACTAAAGAAAACACTTTAAAGCAGTGGTCTGTTGCACAGATTGGACTTTTGGACAGCTACTTTTAAGGCTTTTTGATGGATCAGCATTGGGGATATAATATAAATATAATGAACACACTTGGGGCTTCAAGGGACAAAAGTGTTTTGATCATGCAGTGTGGGAAGGTATGCTCTGGAGAGGAAGACACACGCATGGGTCAAGAAAGGATGCAAAAAGATGAAGTGGTTGCAAGGTCCACGAGTGAAAAGGAAAGCAGGTAAGTGGGGCAAGGTCCCCACAAAATGTGAAGCAGAGAAACTGCTCTTCACGTTCTGTCTGTTGATATGCATCTCCAGCCCCTGACCAGCCGCACGCACTCAGAGAGTGCCGGTGGATGCTCTTCCTCCATGCTGCGTGTTCTGCCACCAGACCAAAGGCATGCCTCTCTCCATTGTTTCACTTGTTGTCATTTGTTTTATTTCTGCAGCTGGTATGAATGCTTTAGACTACTCCACCTCACTCATTTTGTTCAGTCTATTTGGCACCATAATCTGCTGTGAGCTGAGAGACCAGAATGCTTGAATTTTTCCTATTTGTTTTTATAGCTCATTTCTTACTCCCCATAATTTTTTTAAGATGTCTGATAGATAAAGTGTGCTTTTAAGTCTGCCTGGCCCAAAAAATATTTGGAAACGATTACAGGACACTAAATGTCTCTATAACTTAGAATATGCTAAAAATTATATTTAAATTTATGAGGGTTTAAATTTTTGAAATGCTATTTCTTAGTAGTGCTCTTTTGCATTACAGCTTAGGAACAGACAATTCAATTACTAAGAAGATCTGCTGCCTCAGTTGTTTTAAATAGCAATTGACAATGAAACATTAGAACAGTAATATTACAGACATGAGAGAAAAGGAGAATGATCAACTTTCAGGTTTTTACTATGTAATTTTGGAAAAGTTCACATATAAACCTGTTTTCTCAATACCTTTGTATTTCATGAGCATTTTATGTGCATTTTTTCACATTAATTGTGCAGAATATACCTTGCTGTGCATTTTTCCTCTTAAACTCTGGTAATAGAAGGTACCTTGTACCTTTGAAAAAATGAATAGCATATACGGAAGATATATGCTGTTCATATATCTTCCATAAAATATGGAAGATATATGAAATATGAAAGATTTCTGGAAATATGAAGATTTGTGAAGACCTGAAATGTCTTAATTAGAGTCTTTTTCTGAATGGAAGAACCTTGTTAGCATGCATGAATCCTAAACTTTTTATGTTGATTAAATCAGAGATAAAAGTTTAACAAACAAATCCTTCTCATTAGATATATTCTCACTATCATAATTTTTCTAGATCCCTTCAGTTCTGTTTTTTGAGCTAGGATGATTTACATATTTTTTTCTGCTTAAATCAAAGTTTCTTTAAAATAATATCAGATGTAACTGAAGCCTAGTTATTCTTAAAAGCTCTGTAAAGACATCTGTCCCAGGGTAAGGCAAGCATGCCATGACAATTTTCTGAAAGTGAAAAACTAAATATAAAGTAATAAAAATAAACTAATTTTAAATTAGCTTGCATGCAGTAAAATGACAACATTTAATTTTAGTATGATTTTAATGGACAAATGTAAACAGATCCCATGACTAGTATTTTAAAAAAGCCATCAAGGTCAATTTAGTGACTAAATTCTCAGTCAGGTAGGTAGGCATAAAGTGAAAAGTTGACTTACACAGTGTCTTTATCATAATGTGAATTTGTTTCAAACTAGGTAAAATGACAACTCTAATAATTTAATTGTTAAAAAAGATTTTTAAAAATAATCAAATAAATAGAGACAGTAGGGAAAACTCATTTCCCCAAGATATTCACACCAGATGAACCATTTTGATTGCAAGGCAGACTGGTGCAGGACTCCATCTTAGTTTCCTTTTTCCTTGTTATTACGTGCCAAAACTCAAACTAATTCTCTATTGTGTACAGATTTCATCCCCTAGCTACCTGCAGCTGTTGATTGTGAGTGTACGAACCTGAGGCTGCTGGCTGCAGTAATTTGTTTGTTGTGTGGCCACGGTGAGCAGTGGCTGCTCAGGCTCCCATCCCACTCAGAGCGCCCCAGCGATAAGACAGCTGCCAAATAACTGCCTGTGTACTTTGGACAGAAAGAAATCTCAGTCTGAAAGTGTTTCTCCATGCCTCATTTTTGTTTGTCTTGTCACTACAGCAACAGAGAGTTGTATTTTTATGGTTCTATGTTATTTTTTTTCTGCTGATGACCTTGAACTTGTAAATTTTTGGTTTCAAACTGGTTTAATAGACACAACTCCCTGTTTCATCAAAAGTAATTCCAAATTCTCCTGATGTTAAAACCCAATAATTTCATGTGGGTTAAGGATATAAAAAAGCCTGATGTGGGAGAAAAAAAGAGAAAGGAGAAATGTGCTTGGATTTGCATCTCAGGTCTGCTGACTTTATCTAAGACACTATATTCTTAAAGATATCTCTTGTCAGGGAAAAAATAATGAGTTTTTAAAATATTTTTAGGCAGAGCAAATAGCTAGTCTTCCAAGGTTAGCAGACCTTGTTTCCAGAAATGATATTTTACTGTTAACAAGTTCAGAAGTTCCTCACTAGCCAATGTAATATGTGTCATTACATTGGGGGTTGTGGTGGTATTACCCTCGCTGATTCATAAAAAATTATTACCCCAGATCTATGGAAATAAGAACTGCTTTGCTAGAGGCCCTGCTCTGTATGAAAGTCTGGATGATGAAAAACAATTCTCCTCAGTTACTGTAGTGAGAACAATTATTTACATATAAAACACAAACATGCAACTGAAATACACTGACAGAAAAATGAGCATTTAAGTGCCAGGCTACAGACTGCCAAATCAAAGCAAAAGGAGAATTGGGTAGATAAACTAAACTAAATTAACATCAAAGCTTTCTGCGGGCTGCAGTCAAAACTTTGTATGTGAAATAAACACTTGAAATCCATACAAATATCATGCTGCAAGGGTGAAAGAACCACGGGGGCGTCTCATTTCTTCTGGCCTTCCCTGACAATGCTACACTGTGTGGGTGAAGAGCTATGAAGGAAAAGAGCATGTGCTCCAGCTGGAAGTGAGGGGGCTGCACAAAGGGCAAGGCTGCTTCAGTCTGGTGTTTCAGTTGCACTGTTGTACAAAGGACAATCCTGCTTTGCACAGGGAAACATCAGGTGACCATCTCAAAAATTGCCACTGCATTATTCTGAATCAGGTTCTCTTCTAATATCTGCACACTGATTTCTGCAACTGACAACACCAGCCCCTTATTTTCTTCCTTTTTAGAGGCATACAAATGGTATGGTAATGAGGGGGATATTTAGCACCAGTTTCTCTTGTACCAACACAGCAGCACTGAAATACATCTGCAATTTCATATGAAAACTATGTAAACAAACAAGGCATAGTTAGTAGCCCCTGTTTGTGGAAGGCTTGGCTTTTATATTTTAAGCAAATTCACTCCTGTTAAACATATTTGATAATTTATTCTAGAATTTAATTCCTATAACACTGCCAAGCTAATAAAAACACATTGCTGGCCTTGCAAATTATAAAGAAGTTATTCGAGTGACCAGTGTCTGATGCTGATGTAGTGTTGCTGTGGGAAGACCTGATGTTGGAGATTTAACTTAATACATCTGTAATTCAAGTTCTTAAGATAACTACAGTGTTACTGACAATGTATAATGGTTAAATATGGAGCTATTGCAAGCTCTGTATTTCACACTTCATTGTAGCAGCTGTTCCAAAAACAGACAATTAGACTAGGGCGGAGTATTTTGTTTGATGCTGTAATTTATGGTAAGTTTTACATGTTTCATAGCACAGAGTTGTTGCTGTACGAGATGGACTCTTAGAAGAAAGCACAAGAATCTGAGTTGCAGGAAAATGGTATATGAGCCCTTTTTTTTTTTTTTTTCCTGATTTTTTCAGGGGTTTCTATAAGGTAGATTGTGAAATGTGCTAAGTGTCACAAAATTATTGGTTCTATGGCCCCCCCCTGAGGGGCTGACTTAAGACCCGCCCGTAGCAGAAAGATGTTTTTCTAACTGAAATCATCACTATCTGAGGAAAGCCAGTGCAGGTACAAAACAGTTTACAAAACAGTAACATTGTTTAGGCTTGCATATATGGAACAGACAGAGCTCCCACAGAACACTGGAGAGCTGAAGTTCTCCCAGATAAAAACTATCTCAGCATCGTCACTTAGACATAATACTTTCAAGCTCATCGTGGCTTCATGAAATGCTCTTCAAAAAATCAGGGTTTTTGAGATAGTTAACAAGAGGTCTGCAGAGTGAGCTGTAGAGTACAGTTGTCTTTTCCAGAGCATGGACACATTTGGAAGAGAAGCACAACTTCTGCTGAGCCTTTTTGTTCAGAGCGCTGGCACTACAAACACCATACCAAAACAAGCCCGTGAGAGCACCTTCCCATCCTGCACAGGAGAGGAGCACAAAAGCAGCTCCACAATTTGGAGTGGGCTGATGCCTCACATGCAAGGAGATGAGACACTCTGCAAGGGGACAATGCAGGAATGCCGTGGTGAAACAGAATGACCCCACCGTGGCTGCTACCCTTCCAATTAAAGATGTTTCTCCAGGGAAGTTTGCCTTAGGGTTTAGTTTACAGTTGTGAACACTGGCCATCTGTATGAAGATAGGTAAAAATCTTACCTATTTAATTAGGGGTTAATTTTCATGTCAAATGAAGGCAGAATTATAAGCATGTGGTCTCTTCTCTCTTTAAAAATGCTAATGTTGATTAATTGGGAGAAACAGAATGGCAGGAGCACATCTTTTCCCTTGTTTTTCCCATAGACTTCCCCTGAGTAAAACCTGCTATTTAGTAAAAATTTAATGAATTTTCCAGACTGTTTAGTCTGTGTGGTGAAATAAAAGCTTTTTGGGTTTTTTTTCAAATATTTGTTCTTTAGAACTTTTATCTCCCTTTGTGAGGGCATCAGGGACTGCTTTTAAAATACAGTAGAAATGAAGTTTGAAAATAATAATCTTCCACAGCCTTGTGACATAAACTTTGAATGAAGAGGTGTCTTTGAGAAGAATTGGTGCTGGTATTCAGCACAGGCTGCAGAAGGAGTAGAAAATTTTGATAGGCCCAAAGGCATGGTTAAATTCTCCCTGAATAGTAGAAACATAGTGTAATATAAAATTCTATCTACTTTCTGTCACTGTCAGCTAAATTCAGGAGCTATACACAGGATAAATGGATGGATTATCCTGTTACAACTGTAAGCAGACTCTCTGTGTCCTGTTTTATGTATGATGAACTGCAGAATGGGGGTTTATAAAGCATCCTCAGCTTTTTGGCATAATGAAATAGGAACTTTGGGACTTTGAACTTAATTTTTCAAATTTCTATCTTATTACTTTGGACTAACAGCCAGTGTAGTGACAGCATTTCTACATTGTGTATCTACATTCTGAAGTAGTAAGTTACACCTTCTGTCCCCTTTAATATCTCTCAATCTCCAAGCAAGGTACAAACTGTTCCATAACAACTCTTAAACACTGGTCTTTGGCAGAGAAGGGAAATACGCAGCATCTCTCTTCAATGACTAGAAAAACATTGAGTCAAAGTGAATCATTCATTCCCCACTGAGCACAGGGCAAGATAAACACCTGTACACTGCACATACCCAAACCAGCTTGATAGAAACCTTCCTTTTTCTGTGACTAGAGCAGGACTGTTACCAGCAATACAGCAGCAACAGACTGTGGTAAAATATGCTACAGCAACCTCTTCTCTTCCCAGCCTTCTTTTTACATCCAAGTAATGAAAAAAGACAGCAAACACAGGAATCCTCTCTTCTTCAGTTGCTATAAGAGGAGCAATCTTATTTCTCTGTCGGTGGTTAGACCACCCATTTAATCCTCCAGGATGCTGTGAGACTTCTATAGGTACCTGTCTCCCTACTGATGGTGTGGGAACCTATCTGATGAGAAAGGTTTTCATTAAAGATAAAAAGATTATTTTAAAATTTGGTTATGTCATCTGTGTGACTGGTGGACATGCCAGCACCCATTACTGGCAGCACCAGCAGGAGGTTAATCCAGTGCAGGGTCGAAAATAAGGATTCTCTTCTGAGGCGCTTCTGCCATCAACCCATGTGTGAGGATTGTTCATTTTCTGTTCCTCCAGACATAAGAACATGACTGACATGAGTAAAGAAGGAGTTTTTTTTAGCAACAGAGGTACTCTTTTGCTCTTTCATCAGCACTCTGTTACCATACCATTGCTTTGGAGGAATACTTCCCTTTGAAGTAGGAATTGACCAGCCATCAGAAATACAGCAGAAGGGAATGGAAAGTTGAAACTGCTCAGCGGAGAAATTGCACAGCAGTTATGCTTTGTCTGCAGTATAGCTTTACATTGCAGAACTAGGTCTACCCAAGATCTTTACTCTGTCAGTAGTCACATAACTGCTAGTATTACTGTTTCCATTTAAAGTTCATTTGTGTATTTCTGAATTGCACAGCAATTTTCAGTGACCCTCAAGACGTGTACTTGTGTCCTGCCAATAACACATCTCTACATATTCTTCAAAGATGGCATGTCAGTGTGTTCCTGGAGAAAGGTTGGGGGAAAAAATGGGACATGGGGGAACATGTAGCTACATGTTGCTTAGGATTGGGAAGGGTCAGTGATAATTTTGTGTTTCATGGGATGGGAAAGGTTTAGGACCTCTCCTGGGACAGGAAAATAGATGTATGGTGAGTTGACCTTGACTAGATGCCATGTTGCCCACCAAAGCCACTCTATCAGATGGAGCAGGGGAGAGAAGATGCAACAAAAGGTTTATGGATCAAAATAAGGACAAGGAGACATCGCTCCCTCTTACTGTCACAGGCAAAACAGACTTTACTGGGGGAAATTAAAATCAGAGCAGGATAATGGGAAATAAAAACTAGATCTTAAAGCTCCTTTTCCCCACCTCTCCCTTCTTCCCAGGTTTTACTCCTGAATTGTCTAATTCTTCTCCAAAGTAGAGCAGGAGGATAGGGAATGGGGGGCAGTGCTCAGTTCATCACATGTCTCTGATGTTCCTTCCACCTCAGTGGGAGGCCACTCCTGCTGACAGGAGTTGTCTGAAGAGGACGGGACTGGCAGAAATTTTCTGGCAGAAATTTTCCTGACAGGAATTTCAGAAAAAGAAACCAAGCTCAGGCAGGATCATAAAGCTGTAGAAGACCTGCAACACCCTCTAGACTTGCTACTCTTGCTAGTGGTGCAGAGATGGAGATTTCTGTCACAGGAAAATCCCCTCTTCTTCCAATCTTCCACCAGCTTCCATGGCAGACAGCCAGGCTGGGTTGGGGAGGGCAAGATCAACTTTGGGCAGGTGAGGTTTAACAAATCATGGCTTTCTCTCTCTGTTTCAGAGCCTGTTTCTGTTCTATGACCGTGGAGAGCAGGGCCAATGCCAGCTCATTTTTCTCACCAGATTGTTACCAAGATTAATTATCCAGTTTTTTAAAAAGTTGCAGCCATTCCCGAGCAGCCTTTGAGTTTTTGTTGGTCTAGATGTCTACTGTGGAACAGCCAGGGTGTAGGGGGATGTTTGACTTCAGATAGAGTTCTGTGGCCAGACAAGGGAGGCCAGTGTGCAATGTGCTCAGGGGCACGGGCTCTGCTGACAGTGAATCCCAGAGAAGCTACTAGGATTTGTGTCTGACCTGGAATGCTGGGTCTGTATTTGGTGTATGTAGCTTTCCATAGCAAGATGAAGAAATTCTGCAAGGAGCCAGGACTTTCCACAAGGCTAAGATGTGAGCACTGAGCTCTAATACACAGGATGAAAGATTCCAAATTCAAATGCAGCCACAACAACTCACTGCTCACATCTCTTCAGCAGCTTCTGGTGCAGGTTCACTTGGAAGAGTCTCACTGAAAGAGCAGAGCTGTTGAGTTCATAAGAATTTTATGAAAATTAAGGCTTGTGTTTAACCTCAGTTCACTTTTTGGTCATCTGGAAGCAATTTAGGTTTAATTCATGTCATCTGACACACGGTTTAAAAGTCCCAGTTGCCTTACAGTGATTACTTTTAGCTACCCCTGCACACTAACCTGAGTTTTCAGTTGTCTTAAAGTGTCCCAGAGTTGTGGATTGAGCTGTAGTTTGCAGATGATCCCTTTGCAAGGACTTAGGGTTTTGGTCACACTTTTTAAAATCCTCTGCCTTCTTCTAGCAAAATAGATCCTTGGACAGCAAAGCTAGAACTGTGCTAGTGCTTAAATTCCTCCCTACAGTTCTGGTGAAGACCAAAAGAGCTAGACCAGGCTTTTCAGAAGTGGATGGTGCTTTTCTTCTACTACTCTTACCCTGTATCAGTTGTCCTGTTATTTGTAATTCTAAATTAATCCTTTGAGCACATCTCTTCCACATTTAGTAAAAGAGTTTCACTCCACTATTATCTAAACTGCAAATTGTTCATGGATTTTACCTTATATGACCTGACTTTGGTAAATTTTGATTGTATGACTTCCCTTCATAGCTACCTGGTGTTGTTTGGAAGCTCAAATCCCAGAGAGCATATTTACTTAATAATAGATGATCTATGCAGCAACATATGGGCAGGTCATTAAAAGGGGTTCACATTATCTAATTCGAACCAGTTCACTGTTTGACTTTCTGCACAGTGAATTGAGGCTTGGCTCACAACCCTGCTTCTCTGCTCCCCTGGGATCTTCAGTTCAACACCAGGCTAAAACTTTAACTGACCCCAAATGAACCGTTTTCAGCAAATTCTGCCTCTCAGCCCACAAATGAATGTCCCTTTCCAAGTAACCTTGAACCTTGGCTGGCTGTCTGAAGAGCACATGGGTGTCTGTTTTCCTTCTGCAGATTCTGCAGAGCATCCTTCTTGATGTCCATTTGACCATGGACAAGCCTACTGACTGCAGAGGCAGGCAGGCAGGGAGGGAGGAAAGGGACCACATGGATTTTGAGTACCCTGAGGAGAATGAAAGGCTACCTAAACTCTGGTGCTGATATACACTAAGTCTAGCTTTTCTAGCTTGAGAAAGGAAAGTTTGAGAAAAGACAGTTTAGGGGAGCCCTTATCACCATGTTTCCATGTTTAAAGGATGGCTACAAAAGAGATGGAGATTCCCTTTTTACAAGAGGTCACATAGAAAAGAGGAACAGCTATGGGTGCAAGTTTCTTCTGGGGTGATTCCAATTAGACACAAGAGAAAATTTTTTCACAGTGAGAACAATCAACCACTGGCATAATCTCCCTAGGGAAATTGTGGATTCCTCAACACCGAGCACTTTTAAGATTCACCCAGACAAAGTGCTGGGCCATCTTGTCTGGACTGTGCTTTCTGCCAAGAAAAGTTGGACCAGTTGATCCTTGAGGTCTTTGATACTTACAGCAGGCTATTCTCAATCCTAGTTATAGGTGACTGCCTAGTGATGAGATTTATTAACAAACAAGGAGTTAAGGAAAAGACTAACACTTTTCTGGAAAAGCAATCCTGTTCTGCTAATTCAAAATTCCAGTAAATTATTTTCCTACCTATAAACACAGTTACAAAAGAACACCATGTGCAGTTTCTATAGGGAATAGTTTCTGAACATCGTGTGATTCAGAAACTGCTTTTCATAGTGGCAGGTGGCAATGGAAAATTCCTTTCCTCTACAGAGCACCATGTTTCTGTGAGGGGTTTCCTAGGCTATGACTGATATACTGTCATTATTCTGTAGTATATTCTCTAGACACAGCATGGAGTTAGATAAATCAGGATAGAAGAGCTCAGAATACAGTATACAAGTTGGTTAGCTTCTGGGATGTCCTGGCCCAGGGCCTCCCAGATGTCTGTGTTCTCTGCTGTCTTAATTCACTCTAATAGACTCCAACAAACTGCTGCTGTATGGCTGGTTTCTATTTTACCTTTTGAGTCATGCTGAAAAAATGTTGTAAAAACCCTGTCTTCAAAATTATCCTTCTAGGTTACTACTGCAATTCTAACCCAAACCTGTGTTTCAGATATGTCATTTTTAGACAGTGACTTTTTAATTTTATCTTTGCAACTTGTTCTGTGGTCAATAAACAAGAGCCTTCCTAATAGAAAAAACTTGTTTCCAACACATTATGTGGTATCATCCTAGCATGCTATTCTATGAAAATGCATTTTAAAAACACGCTAAGGATTCATGCTTGAACTGATTCTGTAGGCATAGGAATCCTGAAAAGCTGTTCTCCTACAGTCTGTGAACAAGTTGGTACAGCTTCATGCAAAATACATTGCTCATTACTGTATCTCTGTTCCTCAAAGCAGGAGCTTTTAGCAGGTTGAACAGCACTGCAGTGGAGACCAGCTTACAGAGTAGTCAGAGCTCACCTGAACAGTTCCAGGTTATCTGTGCATGCGTGGACTCTCACAGGTTTGGGCAGAATCCCTTTGCCAACTGGCTCAGCCAATTGTGAAATTTTCTGTTCTCCATTCAAAGAACTTGTGAGATGTTCTCTGTTACATCTAGGAAGTAAGAAATTCCAGGCTCACTTCTAGGATTGGGCAAAGCTCAGGCAAGTCCAGAGTCCACAACAAAACTCCGCGGGGAAATGTATGAGAGTTTTGCTCTATAGAGCCAACTTTGGAAGCCCAGGCAAGTGCTGTACAGGTATCCTGTAGCTATTTAATTTGAATATGTATGTATTTCAAAACTGAAACAAACACAACTCTTTGGGACACGATTTAGTTTGAACTGACTTCAAATAATTTGTATATGTTTTTAATGCATTTTTTCCATGTCTAGAATGTTAAGATGTCAGGAGACTTGTTAAACAACAAAGCCAGATGTTTCTCCTGGGCGTGTGGTGGGTGGGATAATTAGATTCAGAGATCAAACTAAGAGGCATAGTTTTAAATTTAGACTTTTCATATGTTGTCTCCACTAATGGTCCTATGCCTTTTTCATTCTGCTCACAGTGGAATGCATTTTTTTGAAGTTCATCAAACTAATATTATAAGGTAGAGTTAAGGTGGTCTGCATACTCCTTTAGTTAGCACACGATAAAAGATGACTGCCATACACTGGAGGTAATCTGACAAACAAGGTATTAAATATGCAAGTAGCTGTACTTGTTTCAGTGGGATTAGTTAGTGCCTAAAGAGAGAAGCTGATGTGAATATATTACTGATCTATGGCTACTGTTAGCACAAACCTGAGACCGCAGGAAATGCAGAATGAGTATTTTCAGACTGATAGTTTTTATTTTGCATGTTCAAGATGAAGTGGAACATTTTTAACGTAAGTGGGATGGGATAAAGGATATGAACGAAGAGAGAGCTAAGTTTCCTAGTTATTTATATTTTTTGTTTTGTATTAACTTTTGCTCCATTCATTTCTAAATGTGAACATCTATGGTTCGGTTACTCTGAGGAAAATGAAAAAGTTTGCACTAAACTACAAACAGTGACTAATTCAACAAACCAAAGTGTATAGTTTGTTCAGAGTTCTTCCAAATCCCTTAATCATCCTACTTTATGCAATAGAGATTGTAATTATTTATCTCCTGAAGCACATGAGATAAATGAGATTGTACTAATCAGCATATGGGTCAATGAAGAAAGCCGTATTCTTCAATATTTTTTAATTGCATATGTTAAGTCAGAAAAAAAAGGATAAAAAAGGGATATTGTGTGGACCACTCCAGGCTGAAGACCAAAATGGAGAAAAAAAGGAGAAGGAATATTTTGGCATTCCAAGTTTTTTGCTCTATTATTCAAGAATTCCTCTGGTAAATCAGACTAATGCTGAATTTAGACTTCTGCCACTAATCTTGCATGCAACCTCACCACAACAATGTTGTGATGTTGGAAATTTTCCGAAGAGAAAATCTGTTTAATTGCTTTAAATCTAACAGACAGTTAAATCAAAGTCACAGTCTTATTTCATCTTAATTTTCTTTTACAGATATTATAACATGAGTTTTTAACGACTTTTTACAGTAAATGTTTCTGAGAAAATTACAAGAATGTGAATGAAACTAACCAGAGATCTCAGATGCCATGTTTTTAGTTATGAAATACAGAAGTCCTGGGAACTGGCTGGATGGCTGGGTCCAAAGGGTGGTGGAGAATCTAGTTACATCCAGCTGTCAGCCAGTCACTAGTGGTGTTCCACTCCTCACTACTGCGGCCAGTTCGGTTTAATATCTTTATTGATGGTCTGGGTGAGGGAATTGAGGGCACCTGCAGTAATCTCACACACACCAAGCTGGGCAGGAGTGTTGATCTGCTGGAGGGCAGGAAGGTTCTGTAGAGGGATCTGAACAGGCTGGATTGATGGGCTGAGGACAACAATATGAACTTACACTGGACCATGTATCAGGTCCTGCCTTTGGGTCACAACAACCCCAGGCAGCTCCACAGGCTGGGGCAGAGTGGCTGCAGAGCTGCCCACAGGAAAAGGAGCTGGGGGTGCTGCTGACAGCAGCTGGACATGAGCCAGCAGTGCCCCGGTGGCCAAGAAGGCCAATGGCATCCTGGCCTGTACCAGCACCAGTGTGGCCAGCAGGACCAGGGCAGGGATTGTCCCCCTGTACCCGGCACTGGTGAGGCCACACCTCAAATCCTGTGGTCAGTTTTGCAACCCTCAGTACAAGAATGACATTGCTCTCTACAACTACCTGAAAGGAGGTTGTAAATAGGTGGGGATCAGTCTCTTCTGCCATGTTTCAAGTGAAAAGCCAATAGAAAACAGCCTGAAGTGGTGCCAGGTCAGATAGAATATTTTTACTGAAAGAGTAGTTAGGCATTGGAATAAGTTGCTCAAGAAGATGGTGTGTCACAATCTATCAAAATGTGCAAGAGGCACAGATCTTGGGGATATAGTTCAGGAGTGATTATGATGGTGCTAGCTTGACAGCTGGACTAGGAAATTTGAAAATCTCTTTGACCTTGATGATTCTGTGATTCTGTCTCTGAATTAAGTTAATTGTGGAAAGTAGATTAAAGAACCATCTGTAGGGGAGGGCTCATAACCTATCTCAAGTAAAGAGAGTTGTACATGGAGTAACTGCACTTCTATTCTCCAAAGTAGCCAGAGTCTTCTTAAATTTAATTCCTGTTTCCTACAAGAAAACAGATGAACTCTGGACACTCTGTGGTGAACTGTGATGAGAAAAAAGCACCCTGAATTTCAAATAGCTTAAGGTTGGAAAACATGGTCCTTACACTGTGTAGGGTACTTTGGGTGGTAAAGTAGCAATTGATATTTAAATACTCACCAGCTTTTACAAAATTACTTCAACTCATTCAGTATTTTCTTTACCTCAATGCAGCAATAAGATTCCAATGGCATACTTGGTAGTTTTTATTTCTTACATAGCTGTGAAAACATTCCTCTTTCAAAAGCATCTCGCTGCTCTTGGACACTGCCCAAAGTAGAAACAAAATGAAAACAAAAAGTCACAAGTGACACGTAAGACATTCCAGCACTATGTTTACTGCATTCTGGCCGGATGGCAGCAGACTAAACCAAGATGCAGCTCAGTAGGGTGCTGTGTTTGGTGGTGAGAGAAGAGCACTGCTGCATAGGAAGGTAGCACAATCATGAAGGAGGTTGACTTTTATGGATGAATTCTTTGCTCAAGGTAATTCTTTGTACTCTTAATGTCACTAAAGGTATTTGGTGATATGAATTGATGGATTTAAAGACACAGTGGAGAAAATCTTGGTTTAAAACGCCAAGGGTTTTTTCTAAGCATTCTACTGGCAACTAAGGCCACCAGCCTTAGCTAAAACTATTTTTGAGGAAACAATATGGCTATATTTTATACAGAATTCCTTTTTGTGCTTCCTTCTTGAAGAAATGTGGGGGAGGAGGGGAGGAGAAGGTACAGTAAGCTCTGAATTTATTGTCTTTTCTTGCCATACTCTCTAGGCAGATGAGATGCTTTCCCTACCAATTTTTTTGTGAGCTGACATCAAAATTCTGGGTTAAAAAGTCTATTGCTTCAGTAGAGTTGGTCTTATGATAATACAACAAAGTACAGTTTATTGTTTTACATGGAAGTCACTATGATGAGTTGAAGTATTTGTGGAAGAACATATTTTGACAATTGCAGAAGAACATATTTTGACATTGGAAGCCAAACTTCAAGATATTAGGCTTGATTCCAAATTGGATGATACTCCAAGGTATTGGCAAGTAAAACCATTTAAGAAATCATCTCTTCCACATTCTTTATTTATATCCTTGACAGCATTTTCATGTGATTTTTCCAGTCAGATCACATCTAGTGAAAGACTGGGCGAGACAGCCAGAACTCTACAGAGGTTAAACAAAGCTGTTTGGCCAGGTAAGTTTCACCTCCAGTTTCATTTTTGTGAATTTTTATTAACTGCACTCATATGGCACTTATTTTAAATTTACGCTAGTATAACTCATTGCATAACTTGGGTCCAAGTGACCAATGTGAATAAACAAAGTGATTGCATTTTAATGGTGAAAGCTTTGTCCCATGTATACTGTTGACAGCCAGTGGATATCATACTGCTATATGTTAATTGCTTTCTCCTTTTTCAGTTGTTTATTGCAAATATAGGAGTTAATATAATTATTTCAATATATGCATCTTCCACAGAGGTTCTGGTGACTGTACATCCTATTGCAGAGGGGACTTTTGAATCTGTTGTTGCAGATGAGGACGTGAGAAAATCTTAAAGTCTGAGAAAGTTCTGACCTTGTTTGAGACCTGAGGCCTAGAAGAAAAGCTTAGAGTTTTAATTCATTTCCAGTCTAGAAGCTTAATTAATGTCATGATGACATCAGGAATGCATCAGTAATAGTGTTGGTGAGGCTTTTTATGCCTATGGGGACATAGGCAGAGCCACAGGTACACCCACTCACACTTTGGACACTACTGAACCTTAGGTTTGTGAGCAGGTGTTTCACTGAGGTTTACTTCTCTATAAAACAAGAGTATTATGGATAAAAATGTGTTTAAAAAAAAGTTAGAGATCCATTTATTGTTAGTGGCCCCATTGAGAGAATGGCCATCCTCAACTGGTTTATAACTGTGATTCTTCTCTTATCTTCAGTAAGCTGAACTGAGCTCTGCCTGTTTTATCTTCCTTTGAGCCCAGTCAATTACTTTTCTTCCTTCTTTTTAGAGAACTATGAGCCTAGAAATCTTCTGTCTCTGAATGCTTGGCTGAATTCTACCTGCAAATAAAGAGAGAGGATAACACAAATATACAGGGCCAAAACATAAATCATGTCAGCTAACTCATTTTTCCTCATAAGCTCTCTGAAACACAAGAAACCTTTTCAGTAATGTAGACTTTAGCATATTCATCCAAAGTGTTAGGGAAGCATGGACTGTTTTAATCTTCCGGTTTGCCAAAATGAGCCTATGAGGTCAAGGGTGATGCTGCCTTGGAAGTAATGCATATGGAAGTAACACTTTGCCCTAGGGTTGCTTTACCAACTCATAGGTTGTATCCTAAGAATCAGGTACCACCAATGTTACCAGTCCAGCCACAGATGAGCCTTAAAGTGAGACAACTAGCCAAGAGTGAAGCCACATGTCCTGGCAAATACGGACAGTGATGTATTTTAGTCTGAATGAAAATGTGTGCTCTGCACTGAAGAAGTGCTTTATGCAGTTTCAGATTAGAGCATCAATATGCACTGCAAATCCTCCTGTGCTCTAAAAAGCTAACTATGTTTGAGCTATATAGATGCACATTGCTGGATTTCAAGGTTTCTTGACATACAACCCTGAAAGAAAAAGAGAGTTTGAATTAGATCTAGTATATATTTTAGTGCAGAAGCTTTCAGTCACTTTGAAGGTTTAAAAAAAATCTTTTCATTTTGAAGGTCAGGAGAGCTATGAAAAACTATCCTCCAGTGGCTTTTATAATTTTTATACAGTGCATTTTAAGAAGCAAAATGAAGCATCTGGTTCTCTGTTCTTGTGAGCCTTTCTGTGTGATAACTTCTCTTCACTGCACGTTCTTCATTCTCAGTCATACAGGGCTGGCACATTAATGTTCTGAGGGGAGGGAAGACATTCAGCAGGCAGTTCTGGAGGGAAGAGATTGATTACACCCTGATAACAGTATAAATAATTCAGAAGGATGAGGCAATGAGAACGTGTGTACTGGTGCTAAGATACTGGTGTGGGCGATACCCTCAGGAAAAACTTGTTTGATGCCTTCCTCACGCACTGACAAAGTGAACTGAATCCTCTCTTAGCCAGTAAAATGACCACCCTACTTCATCCACCTAGTGTTTGCTTTAGATACGAAGAATGTCAGAGAGCAGTTTTATTTTAAGGCCAAAAAACCTGCAGATCTAATTCTAGAGACTCTTGGTGAACTCTTTCAAAAACATGACCTGGGAAGTGACCTAGTTCTCAAATGACATACCTTAAAAAAGTACAGGGAAGAAAAGCAAACTGACCTGGACCATTACTGCTGTGGAGTTTGACAATTCTGTTGCTACAACTTCTCTTCCACCTAGTCAATGGATTATAGTAAGAGTTATGAGACAGATCATTGTTGAAGAGGTCTATCATTCAATTACTCACCACCTTTGAAAAGTTACATATTATGAATTTTCAGATCTTGATTGCTAAAAATGTTTTCTGAAGTATGACAGTGGAGATTAAAGCGTTACTGGAATGTCTCGCTGTCTGACAGGGGTTTCAGGATGGATTTTGTTACCTCCCCACTGTGCCTTTCAGTTTGGCATCCTCATACGTATTCTAGGTACAAAATACACAAATATGAAAAGAACACAACCAGATTTTCCTGAAAGATAATTACTCAGATAGTATCCTAGATAACAATTTATGAGTCATTGACATTATTCCAGTAAATAAAACTCAATTTGTTGTAGAAATGTGGTTAATGGGAGGGAATACTTCTGAATAAAAAAATTTATATTCCTTTCCAAAAAATTATAGGTTTAAATTTTTTGAAGTAAATCCTGATAATATGTAATGAAAAACACATACAAGTGACATCAGATGATGGATCAGTTGTAACAGAGAATGGTTTGCAACTGGGTTGGTAGCACAGAAGAGGAGAGGACATTCCAGTTAGACTACAACTTGGGCTGATAAGAGAAAATTAGTTTTTATTAGAAATGATGGATATTACAGTTGGTTTATGGCATATCCTGTGGATTTGCTTTTCCAATAGCTTGGTCTATACTATGCTGGTTGTCACTATCAAAGTAAAAGATGCAATAATCTCCTCTTTGCTGATCTCAGAGTCAGCATGTATTTTCAAAAACAGTTCCAAAGGGCAAAAGCCCTCAACACTAAATACTAAGAAGCATTTAACGCACTAAAAGTATGTGTTGTGAAGTAAATCTGAATGCTGGGAAACACTGATAGGTGTTATTAGCATTTTTGTTGTGTGTTTCATTCTGATGCTGTTGGCAAGGCATCTTATTGCTCAACAAACTTTGTCTGAAAACATCAGCATCATAAATTCTGCCATGGTTACAGCTTCCCATTGTTTCTAGTGTATGTTTTTATAAGACAGTGATGAAAACATACTCATGTAGTAAATTCAACAATTCAAGCACTTAAGTGTAAATAAACACATTCAAGTCTTATCTATGAGTAACTGTTTTTCTAGTTATTTTCCATATTTTTTTTCCCATGTTTTGGTATTGGCAGATACTGACTTAAAATATCAAATTTTTCCATAGCTCAAGGAATTCTGGTAGTGAAGTTTGTCTGGATTATATATGTCCATAGTCAATATTCTGAGACCATAAGCCTAGATAAGCAAATCATTGTTCTTTCTACTGAGTCATTCAAAAGGCCTTGTCTCTGCATGTATTATCACTAGCAGTTGCCTATTGCTTTGCTTCTTGTATTCAAAAGTCCATATGCAAGATTTTAATTGCCAAAATGCTTTCTTTTCTGCAGCTGAAAACTCATCAGAGTATTTGTTTACCTTTCCATTTGCTTTTTGTAAAATATATATTATTAAAATAATTTTTATAAAAATGGAATAATTATTTACAAATTTCATTACATCATGCTGAATATTTTTATACTTTTATGTTAATACAAGTCTTCTATATACTGATAGAAAAGTAGATCTCTCACTCAGTCTGTAAAGAAAATTTTATAAATCAGCTGGTGCTATTCTGCCTTGTGTTGTGAATAGGATACTAAATCTTTGCCTTTCCTTGAATCTTCACCAATTTATTTTATTCCTTGACACCAGACAAGCAGTCTTGTAATGGGAAAGAAATCATATCTGGGCAAAACTTATTTCACACTCATCCCAAGTCCAGCCCCTGCAAATACTTTTAACTGCAGAAAAACTGGAAGTTGAATGTTAATTAATCTATCAGAGGTTACTTTAAAGACAGGCTCAACAGGAGAAGTAACTGTCAGACAGGCCTTCTGAGGGACCAGTTTCTGGCAATTGGGACCTTTGTTCTCAAAGCTAATCTACAAAAACATGGCAGATCTGTGGTTTTTGCTCTGGAGCATTTCCAGGATGATAAGATACTCTCAGTGATACCAAACGTTGAGATCTTGTTGCTTTTTGGAGTTAATCAGTGAGATTGGCACTTCCTGTGACTGATCTACCTCAGACTGGGATGACTAAGATACTTGAATATGATTGCTGATGACTAAACTGGGAATCCATCCAGGTAGTCAATGTCCTTTTATATTGCTAAAGTTGGGTGAGATCAACTCCAACCCTAATGAAAAGTGTTGGATTTAAGAAATCTGTCCTGCTAATGCTCAGGCACAGTAAAAATAGCCCTCAGGTAGCTGGAATGTCATTGAAGATGATTCAGTACTAACCCTTGGGTTATAAGTTGTGAATTATTACTGCTCTTAACCCTATATTAATGTATGGTTATGTTGCCACATAGCCAGTGGTAAGGCAAAACCAATATGGTATTAATTCTGAGGAAAGTCAAACTGGACAACAAAGAGCAAACACTAAAACAAAAAAAAACATCTAACAGTCCCCCTAAGTACCTCAGTGACTTCTGCATGTCATTATTCCATACAAACTGTATCTGGAAGAGAGACTGACATCACCAGAGGCATCATAGATCAGCCTGCATTCAGCTATGAGAAAAAGAAACTCTTTGTTGTAACTTGGTTAAAAACTGGGTTTAACAGCTCTAAAAGACTGATCATGATCTTATGTGAGTCGGTGGCTTTACCTGTTGGAAATTTAACTTCAAAAATTATGGCACATAGAAGCAAATGGATGCAGGTCTTGGTATTTGGGTCAACACAGGGGTTTGTTCCACTGTAGACGTGCAGATTCAAAATTTCCATTACTTTCACTAACAAATTAAGTTCTAATGATGAACTCATTGTGGGCATCCAAATGAAAAAAACTGCTCTTTATTTGGTCTTCTAGGTAAGCATGGTGTTAAAAAAATGCTGGGATAATTTCGGACATTCTTTGTGTCTTAGTTGGGGCTGCTTGTCACAAAGCTTCCAATACTATATGATATAAAATTCAAAAGCTTATTCTTACTGCTGCTACAAGAAAGTCTTGTTCATAAAGGGAGAAGGTGTGTTGTAGCATTGACTTTAGGGAATCTGTTTGGTCCCAGGTTTTCCCTTTGCAGAGGTTTCTGACTCTCTTTACTGTTCCAGTTGTTGACATCAGTCAGCCTTTGACTTACTCAGGAAGGTCAGCCTCAGCTGGACCGCATGACGTGTCCCCTGTGTCCCTGGGGGTTGGCTTGGGGACACAAGGGTGGCGTCACTCATGCTAGCCATGCCCGAGGCTGGCATGGTCCCCACCCTCTGCCCAGGGCTGGGCACTGCTCCCACACTGCCAACAGCTGCCAGTCGGGCATTGCAGGGCTGCTGCAGGCAGAGTGGGACCTTCAAAAGCTTATCAGCAAAGCCTTTCCTGTGAGTCACACGGTCCAGAAAGAAGCCTCTTGCTCTCCCAGCTCCTCAGAGAGAAGTCTAAGTGAGGCTGGATCCAATCCTAGCTCCAGGCTTAATCAACAGTTTATGTCTAAAAATTACACAGGTCTAACTGAACTTTTAAATGATTTTATCCACAGAATTAAGGATGGCAAACAAATATATTTATATAAATGCATTAAATGATTTATTTAAATCCTTTCACTTTTGGGAGGTGTGTCAGAAGTGCCTGCTGTGCAAAAATGGGACTGCCCTTTTATAGTATGATGTGATTGTAATTTTTATTATTTTATACATTTTTAGAATGTGTGTTGTCATGATTATGCAGTGTAGTGGTTTTAGGTCAAATAATGCATTACTCCCTGATTTCCTTTCTGTGAGATAACAATTAGGAGGCAGCAAAGCAGACACAAAACTTGAAGAATATAAAGAAGTTTATTAACAGACTTAAGAGAAAAAAAAAGGGAAAAACAGCAATCAGAACAAAACATTTAAAACTCTCTTCTCCCTCCCTCTTCTTTTCCTCTTTCTCGATCTATGTTGCAGTTCTTGAAAAGGGAAAAGAAAAGGGTTATCTTCTTGCTTCACGTGGTTCTCCAAACTGCCACCATCTACAGCAGAAAACAATCTGCTGTGGTGCAAAATCTCTTATTTCCATAAATCCTTTCACAGTTCCTTCAACTGTATAACATGGGCCAGGACATGGGGTTATTACTCTTTCAAGGATGAGTAATTGTGGCTTAAATACCAAGGCTTTTCTTTGCCACCAGGTTTTAAAAGCCTCTATTGCTTTTTTCAGATATAGCCTGGCAGATACAACTTTTACAACCTTTACAAGCCACACATCAAATTGTTCATCCCCCCTGTGCACTTCCACGGGGTTTTATAGGTAACATTGAGAGGAGCTTGAACTTGGTCCAGAAAGCTATCTGTCAGTTTAGGGTCAACCCGCTACATGCAGCAAAATATTCTTTGCTGCTGAAAAAGCTGTTTCCAGCCCTTTCATTTTTGCTGCCTGGCAGTTTTGAGTCGCACTTCCACATCAGGGCCTGCACATCCTTGCTGCTTCCAGGCCCAATCAGGGAGCATCTTTCTTGCATGTCCTCATAAGTGGTTTGATAGTATGGTTAAGCAGGTCTCAGCATTCGTCAGTACTAAAAACAGCAGACCATTCTTGCTTGATCCTATCACTGATAAGAAGACCCTCCTTGCTCATCGATCACTGATAACTTGTAAGCCAGACGATGTTTGAGCTGCTGTATCCCTGCTTAGACAGAGCAACCTGCTACAAGTAAAGCAGTGCTGCTTGCTTTCACTGACTAAACTTAGGCTTATTACTTGTTTGTAACCAAAACTTACCACTAGCTAGGTAGAGGGGTGTAAATATCAGAGAGATGAACCAGAAAGGAAAACTACTAAGTAAGGTAGTTGCTTGTAACTTGTGAGCTGTTAAGTGTAAATTTCCCAGGGAGTTTTAGAATATGTCCAAGAGAGGATGTTTCAGGGGTGTTTCCAGGCAACTGCCAGCTGTGCCACATTGCTTTAACAAGGCTCTTGATATCTGTTGAAGTTACTGCAGGAGTTTCTGTACTGAAAGGCACATTGCCCAGCAGAAGTACATTAGCACAGCAATATATCAGAGAGATTCAGAATATTGCTCAGTTTCACATTGAACATTCCGTGCTCTAGCTAAAAAAGCTGATGGGCTTGTTTGTACACAAGGACCAACCCAGCATATCAGTAACTGACAGGTGCATGAGAAGGTAAGATAACAGCATGTGTTCAGGCTGCAATACGATTTAAGTTTTCTCCTTTACAGGAGAAATTCTCCTTAACTCATTATATATCATCTATCAAAACAAAGACATAAATAAAAGGAAATAATTAAGTGTATAACTTGCTATATATATGTATGTGTATATATATACACACACATATATATACATCCAAATATATAGAAAAACTTCTTAGTAGAATCAATAGGAATCTCTAGATGCATAATCATGAACTAAACATATATATGCATTTGAAAAAGTACAATTTTGACATCTTATATATACCCTGCTCATCTGATTTCATTGCATTTTAAGACACTGGCACTAAACTTAACTTCAGGGCTGGGCACAAAAAATTTTTGGAAGTTATTTTTTTCCAAAACTGAGGACTCAGAAAGTCAATTTAAAGGGGGGTAAAAGACATGTCTTTTTTTTTGGATGAGATATTTAAATGTAACACTTCAGGTTATGATAAACATCATTATCAAGACACTGGCTAAATTATTACAGATGCAGGTAAACTGTTAGGTAACACGGTTCGTACTTTTCTCCTGCCAGATCTATAAGATTTTCTTATATGCATTTCCAGATATTTTGTTACCAGAATTAAAATACTGTGTACAGCAATTCTTCCCTTCACATTCAAACCTCATTTCTTTAAGTATAAGTTTATTGTAATATCATAAATTAAGATAAAAATTTTTAATAGCTAGTGAAGTGGCATTTTCAACCGTCCCAAAAATGATGTTTGTGGTTTCATAGACAATGGACTTGGGAATTTTTGGCTGAAATGCCATAATTTTTGAGTAAAGAATTGCTGCTGATCTGTGCTGGCATATTGCACAGTCATAGGACAGTTTTTCTGCAAAGATGTCATGTAAAGAACAATACATCTAAGAGCTGGTGGAAATTGCCACATGTTGTTTCATGTTGAAAGAACTAACCCTACTGGAATAGGATTTAATGTCATTACACTTTAATAACATTACATTTTAAAACTGAAATCATATTTAGAAAAATTAAATAATTCATGAAGGATCCATTTAGGAAGTATTCACTCTTGGCCAGAATTTACAAGGCAGCAGATTCCCCAGAGAGTAACAGAAAAAGAATGGAAGATTAGACAACATCACCCTATAGTGTCCCATAGTCTGATCTATGTAGTCCAATCTCCCAGTCAGATCAAAAACACTGACGTGTGCTGAAGTCAAACAAAGATCCACTTCTGGGCAAGCATGAATAGAGAAGCAGAGACTTCTTCCACTTCCATGAGCAAAGTAATTTTGGTATTAGCTGCTATCTCAACCATAATGTTGAAATTCATATAGATAAGGTAAATGGCAGGAATTAAAAAAGGAATGTGAAGGAAAATACAACTGTTTGTGCCTAGAGATGTGGACCACTGAACCTTGAATCACTGGAAAGATGCCTCAAAAAACCCCTAGTGCTCAGAGTTCAATTTTCAAATGAACCAGAAATTCAAACCTTTAAAAATTGACAGCATCTGTATCTGTGTTAAATCCCTTTAAACTTCCTTCAGCACTGGTTTTGGAGGAAATTTATCATAAATTGTTCCCTCTGTACTGTGTCATACTGGCAGTTTTCCTTAGGAATGGAACTGCGGGCAAGGCATCAGGGGGCATAGGGATACAGTCCCACTGTATGCATATAAACACATGCATACAACTATGTGTAAGACATATATAATATGTTATTACATAATATTTGTCTGGCTATCTGTCTGTCTGTCTGTCTATCTATCTATCTATCTATCTATCTATCTATCTATCTATCTATCTGTCTATCTACCATGTCCTTAGAAAAAAAAAAGGCAAAGAGGAGTTTGGCTGCTCCAAATAAAATCAGCTCTGAAGGCAGTTATATCTCATAATTTTGTAAGCAGTTCATTTCATGCTGAGCTCCAGATTTCCAAAGGAACAGAAATACTATTAATCAGGATATCCTACAACAGATCACCTTCAGATGTTAAATGAACTGTTGGGAGAAAAAAAAAAAAAGAAGAAAGGAATATAAACTACCACTGCTTAAATGTTTATTGATCATGCAGAAACTTTCCACTTTGCCTAGAAAATATCTAATAAATAGAGCTCCAAGACAGTTGAAAAACAGTGATTAATGCTAACATTAGCTTTCCTATTTCACCATCCTGAAATCTATATAAATGGGTCCAAACCAGAAAGCAAGGATAAGTCACTATTGCCAAGGGTTCTAGCATAAATAACATTGCAGAAGACAGAAATACAGAAATATGAGGAATAGAATAACTGTTCATAGAAACATAGAATCATTAAAGTTGGTAAACACCTCCAAGACAATTCAGTCTGACTATTAATCCTACATGCACTTCTATGAACTTTCCATACTCTGGTAATGAGTTGAAAACTCTAAGCGAGGTAACATCTGTGACCCTGAGAATCCTAAAACCAGAATTCCTTATAAAGGGTTCCGTGATGAAACTGCAAAACTGTGGAGCAATGTAGACATCTGCCACGCTTTCTTACTATACCTAGCAGATCAGTGTAAGTAGTTTACTCTTGTGATGCACATATTTAAACTAGGTCAAATCAAATGACTGGATTTCTTTTTTATCTCTTTCCCCAACACAGTCATCATGGCTTTTATGGACAGTTAAATGTGGCCATGAATATCTTAGTGAACAGCAATGTTAATTTTGGTTCCAGATATTTTATTGTCCAAGAGATGTTAGCAAACTAAATGGCAATGGAATGAAGAGGAACACTAGCAAAACTCATTTGAAAGTAAATGTGGTCAGGTTTGTTTCAAGCGAAGAATAGAAATAATGTAAAAATAGTTACAGATCAAAATCTACAGCTAAGACTACTCTTTAATTGCCAGAAAATGTAGATAACTTCTTTCTCTCATGTAACCTTTGTTTCTTCCATCTGCACATCTTCTTGGTAAAATCTGTTCCCTAGAGACAATTACATTCTATGCAGCTCTGAATAAAAAAATAAGGAAGGAAAATATGAAAGATTTGAATTTAAAGTACTTTCTTCCCCAAAAGGAAATCAAAATGAATATTCAAAATAATGTTTTCTCTGGCCAAAATGCACTTTACGTGTTTTTGAGACTCTTCCCTTAGAATTTGTGTGGTTTCTTCTATCAAGAATGTGTATCACTGACAGGTTTTCATATGACCTGCTAATGCTCTGCCCTGGCTCTGTATAAATGTATGTGACAGTGATAAAAAGAAACTAGGCAACAGCATTCTTCAAAACTGTGCTCACTGAGTTCTTGCATTCATGTGGCCAGAACAAAAACTCATTTATTTTGCAGTGTTAATTTCTTCAGTCTTACTGCAAGGAGACAAGAGTAGAGAGAAAATACCAAGTGGTATGTATGTAACCCAAAGGGTAAAACTGCTTAAATAATGATATAGCCAAATTCAAATACTTTCTGGTTTGTTTCAAGTTATGGTCATAAGAAATGGTATCAGAAAGGGATATTTCTTCTGTGTTTGAAAATGAAATGCCCTCATGTTTCTAGCTTTCATGTAATATTTACCTATTTTTTTCTTCTTGGATGTCAGTAACCTTTTTAAGATCATAATGAATTTGGCCATAAATGCTATTAGCAGGACTTCTAAAATGTATTTGAAACCATTCTTCAATTAAATCATGGCCTAGGTCAAAAGAAACAAAAACAATATAACTGGTAATTCTGATGAATAGCTGATCAGAAAAAATGTGCTTCTGCTATGAGGAACATAAACTGTATCATCAGCCATATTTGTTAATTGTAAATGACTGAGAAAGAAAAATAAAACTCTTTTTGATAGACTCTCTGGGGGAAAAAAAAAAAAACAAAACCAAAGAATTTTGGTACACATAAAAATGACAGCTGTAAATATTACTATAAAAAGTTAGAAAGAGCAATTATTTGTATCATCTGGTAGCCCTAGATATCTTCTACTACAGAGTAACTTATATAGTAAATATGTCCACTAGATGCCTATCTAGCTTCATCTTGTGTTGTATTTTTCGAGGGACTGGTAATTGTATAGAACCACCGAATCATAGAATATGCTGGGTTGGAAAGGACCCATCAGGTTCATCAAGTCCTGACCATAGGACAGCCCAGGAGTCACACCATGTGCCCAAGAGCATTCTCCAAATGCTTCTTGAACTCTGTCAGGCTGGTGCTGTGACCACTGCCCTGGGGAGCCCAGCCACCATATGGATGAAAAGCCTTTCCCTGATACACAGCCTAAACCTACCCTGGCACAGTTTCATGCAGTTTCCTCAAGACCTGTCATTGGTCACAAGAGTAAAGAGTTTGGTGCCTGTCCCTCCACTTCCCCTAATGAAGATGTTAAAGACTGCAATGAGTCAAGTCCCCCCAGTCTCCTCTTCTCCAGGCTGAACAGACCAAGTGACCTCAGACACTCCTCATACAGCTTCCCCTCAAAGCCCTTCACCATCTTCACTGGCCTCCTTTGGACACTCTCTAATAGTTTAATGTCTTTCTTGTATTGCAGTGCCCAAAGCTGCCCCCAGCACTGGAGGTGAGGCTGCCCCAGGGCAGAGCAGAGGGGACAATCCCCTCCCTTGCCAGGCTGGTGATGCTGTGCCTGATGCCCCCCAGGACAGGGTTGGCCCTCCTGGCTGCCAGGGCACTGCTGGCTCATGTTCAGCTTGTCACTGACCAGGATCCCCAGGGCCCTTTCCATGGCACTGCTCTCCAGCATCTCATTCCCCAGTCTGTCTGTATACCCAGGGTTGAACCAGGTGAGCATCTGGCACAATCCCTTGTTAAATTCCATACAGCTACTGATTGCCCAGCCTCCCAGTTTGTCAAGGTCTCTCTGCAGGGGCTCTCTGCCCTCCAGGGAGTCAAGAGCTCCACCCGGTTTAGTACTACCAACCTTACTTAGTATTCCTTCAAGTACTGCATTCGGGTTGTGAATGAAGATGTTGAAGAGCACAGGGCCAAGGATGGAGGCCTGTGGAATCCCAGAATCCTTCTGCACAAAATGTCCAGCCCACAGCTGGATAAACACATCATGGGATGGGTGAGCAACTGGCTCACAGGTCGGGGCAAAGGGTTAAAGTGAATGGGGTGACATGAGACTGGGGACCTGTCACTAATGGGGCAAGTTAACAAGGCAGTACCCACCTCTCAGAAGTTACTGAAGTTTCTTTAAACAGAGCAAGTAGTTTTTCCAGATTTGATACTGCCTGTCATTTTCCCCAGTGTCATCTCACCTTGGGGTCTGTGGTCAACTGAGAAAAACTGCAGGCACTCCATAGCTACACTGCAGTAAGGTATGCCAGTTTCATACAATATGGTCTAGTCATCTACATGAGATGAAAATCTCTGAAGAAAAATGAAATATATTATTTCAGGCTGTAAGGCTCCTGTGCACTATGCTGTTCTCTGGCTAAAAGAATACCAGCGTAAAAAACCACAATTCTGAAAGTTTCACAGCACAAGTTTGTGTTTCACCTGTGTATTGTAGATATGTATGTGCATGCACAGCATCATTTCAGTTCCTTTATTTATGAAACTGAAGTAAAATATTGAGCCTGTCCAGTTCTGGTGTCCCTAGAGTAGTGGAATGTTTAACCACAGCCCTGTGGAGCTGCTTGCTCACTCCCCCACCAGTGGGACTGGGGAGAGAATCAGAAGGGCAAAAGGTAGAAAACTCATGGATTGAGATAAAGACAATTTCATAGGGAAAGCAAAAGCTGTGCACAGAAACAAAGCAAAACAAGGTATTAATTCACTGCTACCCATAGGCAGGCAAATTTCAGCCATCTCCGGGACAGGAGGTCTCCATCATCCATAATGGTTAACTGGCAAGACAAACACCATCACTCCAGATGTTCCCCCTCCCCTTTGTGTTTCTTTCCCCATTTTAAACACTGAGCACAATGTTGTTGCATGGTCTGGAATATCCCTTTGGTCACCTCAGGTCACCTGTCCCAGCTGTCTCTCCTCCCAAGCTCCCAAGCATCCTCAACTTCCTGGAGTACAAAAAGCAGAAAAGGCCTTGGCTCTGAGCAAGCCACTAACAAAAACATCTCTCTGTTATCAACTCTGTGTTCAGCACAAACCCAAACCACAGCTCCATACCAGCCACTGTGAAAAAAATTAACTGTATTCCAGCCAAAACCTGCACAAGTACCTAACACTTGATACTATCAAAGAACATCTCTTATTTTGATTACATATTCCACTTAGCTATCTGCCCTGCTGTACATCCCTTCTGCTTTGTTTGTAACTTCAGTGATGCATGCTGAACTGGAAAGCTTCAACAGCAAAAATACAGAACACGTAAGAGGTCAAGCATATTGTTGGAGGTCATCAGTGTTTGCAGACTTATCATAATGGAAAACTCTGTAATGAGACAAAATGTTAAGACGAGCTAATCTGTGATGAACTTTGCTGACAAATAAATCTCTAAATTGTTCCATTAGAAAACGAACAAGTAGTCAAAAGTTTAGACAGTTTAAATTTTTTTTAAGTACATGCAGAAATCACTGGAGTTGAAGGGGTTGACACAATAAATTTTTGTATCCTGAAAAACATTAAACCAATGTCTCTCTAGCATTTGCTAACTGGTGTCTGTTTTAATAGATGGTGGTTTTATATTTCTATATCATAATCTATCTTCATTATTAATAATAAAATCAGAGGTATCTTCATAGGATCATGTATTAAGACTGGGGTGGGGGTAAATTCAGTGCTAAAAATCCTAGTATTAGACTGTAACAGCCTAGAGTGCTTGTACTGAGTTAGTTAGTGGGCTTGGATTGCATGGTTCTGTGGATCAGAAAGGACTCCAAATGAATGGAAAATCTTTCAGGATTTTTTAAGTATCATAATTCTTTAGCCAACATTAATGTTTCTTTCTACAAGGAATATGCATAAGATAAAATGGAGAGAAACCTCTATGTTAAATGTATAAATTTAATTCCTTTCATCAGCAAAAAATCAAAATTTCTTCAAAGTTCTTTATCATGGAGAAATTTTGGAGTTTATTCAGGTTTTGGTGCTACCCAGACATTAGTTTCTATGTCTGTACTTTCACCACTGGCTCACATGTAGTCGAAGCATTTCATCCACATCAGTGCTCTTGCAGCACAATAATTGCTGCGTCCTAGATTCTGGTTCTGCTACTTTCATTGAATGCCCCTATTTTTTTTTTTTTTTTTTTTAAAGATTCTTAGAAGAAAAGCTCTTTCATAAAAAATGAAAAACTTCAATTTTTGCCCTTAGTTTTCCAGCTGTGACAGCTGAATATTCTAATCAGCCCAAAGTAGAAAAGACTTGGGCACATCATAATTTTTATCCCTTTAAAGTAACTTTTATCCTGATCTCAGTGATTAGTTTTGTGCCACAGAGCAGTGAACATTATGAAATTGAATTCTATATGTGACTATAATTTTAACTATAGTTATTCATATTTCACTTAATGGTGCACAGGAAAAGAGTTGTAGAAAACATTTCTGCATGTGAGTATTAAAAAGAGAGTGTTTATTAATGGATATTTCTTTTGGAAATTAGAAAGATTCACACAAAAATTCTGTACTTTCAAACTGCTCCACAAAGTATGAGGTCACCACGCATGGGACATTTTCAATAAATCTGTTTATTAGAGGATTAGTTGCTTCCCACATGTCTTTACCTAAGTTCACCCTAAAGCCTTTCACCCTCCAGCTGTCAGGAGGAGGATGATTATTGTGCCCTTTGCTGCAGCACAGAGAGCCAGGCCATCCAGAGCAGCTGCCTGACTTATGCTGCTGGTGCCTCTCTTGCTCCACACTCTTTGAGTCTGAATAAACTATTCTACGGTTTTCCACAACCTCACGGTTAGTTATAAGTTCTCTGAAGCCATGGCATTTCAGCTCCTCTACCTTGCTTTACAAATCAAAGGCTACTTTTTGTTTCATGAGCTCCAGACAACTCTTTCAGCTCTGTTTTCAGCTTAGTGCAATTATGAAATACCCCGCTGTGTGCAAGCACAGACTACACTGATTTTTTTAGACAGACAATCTCAAGTGACAAAACCAAAAGTTTCTTCAACTTACTCCTTTATTTCTTTCTAACGATTTCCCCTTTCTCAGACACTGGAGACATTCCCTTCACAGATTGAGACTAGCTTCTGAGCCATCTTGAAAGTTTGCCTCTCTTTTCCAGGTTTTCAATAATTAGGGAAACTGGAAACCTCCGGTGAATGCTACAATATAAAAAATACTCATAAAATTCAGGTTTCTCTATAGTCACAGTGATGGAGAAACCAACTATGTCACATACACTTCATTTGCAGACTGCAGAAACTCCACTCTGTGTGGAAAAGTTCAGATTTTCCTCTCATGTAAACTGAGGAACCTGTAACTTAATCTGCTCAAGAGACATGAATGTGCCAAAGAACTGGAAAAGTAGGGGAGAAAGTGGAAAGGGAAAAGTTAGGATTGATTTATTTCCCACACATCCCTAATGTTTGACTTCTGTTTTGAGAAATCTGGCTTCAAAACGGTGCTGTTTTCCTCTTATCTGCAAACCTCTTTGACAAACCAGTCAGACACTGTAAAACTCAGGATGGATAAGCTTCTTCAGCAGTGGCATTTCTGGTATTTTAGTGTTTATATAGAGAGTGGAGTTTCAGTCCATGTGATTCAATGGAAAAGAGTAATGAGGCTGTATGCCTTTCAGTCTTTCAGTTTCCCACCGTGAACTGTGTTAGTTATCCAAAAGCAAAGTATAAAGAAAGAAACAACACATTTATCCTAGTGACACAAGGGGTTTTTTTCCTCTTACATTGTTAAGCTATGAGGCTGGTGCACCACCAAACAGCTAAATACAGCAACGCTTGGAAGGAATCTTTAAAGAGACATTTGGTGAAGATTTACCTTCTTAGCACTTGCTTAGTCCTTTTGAATATCATTTCCATTGCCACATGTTTTGTGGAATGGTGTGTGTCTCTGGGGCTACTGACAAAGGAGAAACAGGGAGAAATAAATTTGCTAGAAGTGCATGTGAGAGCTCCTTAAAGCCACAGCTTTTGGAACTCCTCATGGTGCAGTGATAGGTAGATAGGCATTTTGGGGCTGCAAAGGGAAGCTTCTCAGGCATAGTGCAAAGGTGTACATGGAATGAGGGCTTTTTTACATATATATTGAGAAGAAGTTTCAAAATTAAAGGTAACTTTGGATTCTGTACTAATCTTTCAGTCCAAATATTACTGAGTGAATAAAGCTTGTGCCTACCAGCTGCTTAAGTACTTAAAGATGCTCCTCAGTGGAGAGTACCTTTTTAAAAAATGTGTAGTCTAGCTTCACAAAGGTGTTCAAGATTAACTGGGTCTTGATGCATTCCTTAATTTCACTGAAATATCTTGGAAGGGAATATCAAGATGGCTCTCAAACTCTGACTGGGGGCCAAGAAAAATCTTCAAAAACCTAAATCCATTTTAAATCTGTAAACAAATGTATTTGTCTAAAATTTCTTTTTCCTTTCATATTAGTAAAGGTATCAACCATGTGTTGGTGTACTAATGGGCCAGCAGTAGTCCAGCTGGATTCCCTGTGTAATGACATGAGCATTTTCTAAGAGAACCTATAATATAAATTAATAATATAAATTAAAGTAATAAAGCCATCGTCTTTGCCATTGGCTCTTAAAATTAGCATCATGAAATCTGAAGAAATCCAGAGAAAAAGAAAAGTTTGAAAAATATTACTGTTAATAGTAAATATTTTCATGAAGGATAAAGCCTTAATTTGAATGGTAAAAGAGAAACTAAAAATTTTCCATTTTAACATTCAGATCTATATATGTATGATAATAAGTTTGGAAAGAAATAATTATTTAAATAGGACTCCATATGATTTTTTCCTGATTGTATATTTGATTCCAAAGGAAATATTTCAGTTATCCTTGTCTAGAGGCTTCCTGAGCAGGCTGGTATGAGTTGTTAGCATTTTCAAGAACAAGAACACAGAAGTTCACAGATTACTGAGGAAACAAATGGAATTCTGGAATGGAATATTTTAAATCTAGATGGTTTTTCTGGGGTTAAAAGATAAAAGGTAATTTTCACTCCACAAAGCAGTGTATTTATTAAAAGAGATAAAACATGATATATGTGTAAGGTAAGGATTCTTAGGAGGACCAGAAAGCAGTAAAACTGTGTCTGAAACACAGTTATTGCCTAACAGCATTAGTAGTGAGGCCAGTCGTTAATTTCCAGTTGATTTTGTCAATTTGTTTCTCCTACCAGTTCCCTCCAGATTCCTGGTTACAGCCCTAAGTCAGCTGAGTAAGTTTTACAGTATCTAAACCAGCGTGTGAGGACTATGTTATCCAGTCCAAGGTGTAACATATTTTTAAATAAATATGCTATTGATCAATGATTTCAAAACCTTACCCATTCTGACACTCCCTAATAACCAGTGCCTGTTGAGATGATAGAAAACTTGTTAAGTGCTGTACCAAGTTCTGCTACCTCAGAGCTGCAGTAATTTGTATTACTTGACATCCTGCTGAAAATGCAGCTAACTGGTAACAGGGTCTCCTGTGCTAAAGGCAAAGACCCATTTCAGTTTGAGAAAAATGGAAGTGACATTTGACAAATATCAAACTTCACTGGTTACAAAAGTGAAAATCAGAAAGGGATACAGCTTGCTGCTTACAAATCTGAATTCATAAAATCTGTATTGTTATAGAAGAAAACAGACATCTTTTGCAGGAAAAAACAGCTCAGTAGTGTTTCCTGGAGACTGAAATTACATTTACAAGAAGAATCCCTAATCTAAAATAGGATTATTTGTCACAGATGAAACATATTTTGTGATTTCTTTTTAAAACACCTATCATTTGACCCAACTGTGCTGCTGAGGTACAGGGCAAAATGTTCCTATTCATTCTGTAAGGGAGAATTGTAAGGCCACATCTTCATACTGCCATTGACTCATTTAATTTCTGAGTTTAGTGATCCAGAACTCATGATTTAAGAAACTGCAGACAGCAGAAACTGATAAGAAAATAGGTTATATAAAAGCTTGGTGAATAGAAAAACAACCCTGGCTTTCCTTGAGATGGCTGAATAACTCCAACTCACTTTGAAAGACTTTCATAATGTTATTACATAATTGTCTTGTGTAATGTGATGCATATAGATACACATAGGAAGGAGAAGAGACCTGTGGCTGTTGCTATCACCTAGACAATCTTGCTAATCTTGTTTTTGGTTGTTTTTTTTCTTTTTTTTTTTTTTTTTTTGTTTGTTTTTTTTTATGTCTAGATTTTAACTCAAGCATATACTGTGACTGGAATTTCTAATTTGTCAAATTCTTTGAATAAGTAGCAATATATTATGCTTTAGTTGTTATGCTTGTACAATAGACCTAGCCTTGTGTAGCCTTAGAAACCCGTATCTTATTTGTCTTTTCACAGGGCTGAACAAAGAAACACAATTTTACAGATGACAGAGGTGACATATGGGGCTCCAAATATTCAGCCTTCCAGAGGATGATCAAAACATTTTGAATTTTGGAATGAATTATAGAAAGTAAAGTATAATAAAGAAGCATTCCATGTGCTCTAAAAGCAAAGATCAGTGATAATAGCAAATCCATTCCTGCTTAAAACAGGAAAAAACTTATTCAGGTTTACTATCGCTCTGGGTTCACAAGGATTTTCTGTTACAGTTCATTGGTCTACTCAATCTATTTTTAATTAAAACTACTTGCTACTCCAGGCTTACACTAATCCCTGAGACACAAACAGATATACAAACAAGAAGAGAGAAAATAGTTACTGATAGCTACTCATGTAGAACAGATCTGGGCTCCTTCAGGTTATCACGCCTGAGTTTCAAAAGTGAGGTTTAACGCACAAGTGGGCATTTAAGATTTTGTTTCAAAGTAACCCTGAAGCATGAATGTCCACAGTTTCTCTCTGTTCTGCATCTAAATAGCTACAGCAAACCAATGCAAGGGAGCGAGGGGTGTGAGAGTGAGTGGGAGAATTAAAGGAGGATAGGAGGGAAATGATGTAGAGGAGAGAAGGATGCTCACTTAGCAGTATGTTCTGACTCTTGTGTTCTCCCCATTAAATATTCCCAAGCATTTTTCCTCGAAGTGTAAATAGTTCTGTTTCTGTTTAGGGCTGCTGTACTCTGCATTGAGGGAGATCACAAACAAGGACCAATTTGTGGCATATTTAATGAATTTTTGAAACGCAATGATTTCAGATTTGCTCCGCTTCTTGCAGATTCAGCAAATAAAACATCTGTATTTACTACATAGATGTAAATTGAAATTTGTTCAGTTATCACTGGACTTTAAAATCCTCACATCTCCTAGGTGTGTCCTGTGGGGAACATAAAGGAAAATGAACCAGAGAAAAACTGTAATGTTGACATCATCAGGGATTCTCATGGTTACAGAGAAGGAGAGACAGATTACCATGTACAAATCATTTCAACCCAGAAATGAAGGGAAGAAAGACCTAAACACATATTATTTAATGATAACAATATCATTTATTAAGATGAGGCTTTGCTCTTAGTTTTGAACCATCATAAAATGAAATCATTATGCATATTTGTAAAGATCATCTACAAACTATTCCTGTTGCTGCCACTAGAATGTAGATGGGGAAAAAACAGTTTATGACAGTGTAGCTGCTTTCTTCCTACTCTTCTAAAACCTATTGTTTGAGAAAGAATTGTACACAGATAACTGATAAAAGGTACAAGAAATGGAGTTGCCTTTGCTCATTTATTAAATGGCTATCAAGGGAAAGCTTCACAGCAGTAAACAACTTTTGATTCTCCACTGAGTTAAGGTGAACATCTATAAGATGTCCTCTAAAAATATCTTTATCTGATCCTAGGTATGTGGATTAAACTTGGAACAAATTGGCAGCAAAATTTCTGTTGTTCCTTGCTAATGTCTTCTCAGGAAACAAAAACATTTGTCTCTATGGAAGCCAAAGGAAATTATACAATGAAGAATTATTTATATACTGTTTATCATCTTGCTTGGCATATGACTTTTATTTTTTATGGACAGAAAGACAAAATAATAATTACACAAAACCAATTAAAAGAAACAGAAAAGATAAATCTTGAAATGGGAAACAGAACTGTATTAAATATCTTCATGTGTGCACTCCAATCTAAACTAACCTTGCTTAAAATCATGACTTTCATAAGACTGAAACCCCCTGGCTGGGACCATGGAAGTCAATGCATCTGGTTTGTTTATCTCCTTCACCAGCCATCAGGATGCCAAGTTTTGATAATTATACTTTGTTAACTGGAGGAAAGGCCTCTCTAATGCTCCCTGATTAACAGCTGTGATAGCAGCCTCATGAGACCAGTTACCTGTCAGTCCTTCCTTTCTGCTATTTTCTTGTTTGTACGCCAAGATTTGGTCTGCTGACTTGAATAATTGTGCCTTCTATTGCATGTATCAGAGCAATTTACAAACAAGCATTCTTTAGTAAGTACAAAAGAGTAGTGCATTAACTATTTCAGTTTATTATTTTTTAAACAACCTTATTACTGATTTGGAGTAGAAAACCAACACAAAGACACTAACAAATAGGAATACCGTATTATTTCCCCATATATGTTATTCATTCCTTCACTTCCCAACATGTAATCAAAATTACCTGTGGACTTAAGACCAGCATATTTTAACAGGAATTCAATAATTCTTACATATTTGGAAAATTTTACTGTCTTCTAGTCCAAACTGCTAAAAGAGAAAAAGGCTTATAATATAAAAATAAAAGAAAGGGATTAGGAACACAAACTTTTAAATAATAAACACTTTATAAAGGAAAAGATAATTCATTTTTTTAATATATGCTTTGGTTATGGAATATTGTCTTTTAGAACATTTTTATGTCTCTTTCAATTGAGTAGTTTAAAAAGACCATCTGGAAACAGATATTTTTTTAAAAAGTGCTATGTAAAATTGATTAATGGAGATTAGTTGTGCAAATGGTTTGTACTTGTGCAAAATGTCCACGGCAGCAGTAGCTAAAGAAAGCTATTAGAAAGTAGCATTTTTGTCTCCCTAATACTCAAGAGAGATACTTTGTGATCTCTAGGCACTTTATTGATAAACAGGAAACCTCTAACAGGTGATAGAGCAGCTATTCTTGAAACAACAATGAAGGGTTGTTCAACATCAGAAATGTTTTAATTGTGAAGGAAGGACTGATCCTGGAAGCCTGGGAGCCTCCAGGAAGCCTGGAGGAAGCCACTCCGGAGCCTCAGGCTGTTTAAAAGGTTAAGGCATAAAAAGAAACTCTCCGTTGCTGGGGAGATGAATAGCAGTTTGGGAATGGGAAAATCCCTGGGATACAATGCTGCTTCTCCTACATCAATCATGTTTTCCAAAGTCCAGAAGAGCTTTTCCACATTTCCACTACCTTTTCCACCTACATTATCTCAGCTTTGTGGAATACAGGAATACAAGCTTGAATGACTAGATAGCTAATTCTTAAATTTCTCTCAAGTTCAGGAGAGCAAAGCCCATGAGATATCTTCATACCTATAGTAATTTCATATAGTTTGGCCAATCTCTTCTTCTGGAATGAAAATATGCCTAATAGGTAACAAGTGAGAAGTGAAGCACCCAGTATCTGTGTTATACTGGCAGCTTGTAAACCTCAGAAACTGCACTACTCGTGGCAATAATGTGTAGGATTGTGGATTTTTGCTTCCTGAATTAGCTCACACCAAAAATAAAGAAATCTCAGCCACAAGCACTACAATAGGCTACCACAGGCTGAGCTCTGAAGCATGATCCAAAACTTTCCCAGTCCACAAAGCAGAAATTAAGTTCTGAGCAACAGCACAAGGCAGGTATTTTTGCACTAAACCCATCATTTCTGTTTGAATTACAGTGTATCTTTTAAAAGGACAGCTTGCATTGATTTAAGAGTTTCAGGTGGTATGGAAATCATTCCACTGTTAATACAGTGCTTTATTTTTAGTTGGCATTCACCTCCATCAGCTTACTTCTCTTGATCTCTACGCTTTCTTTTCTGCTAAAATCCATAAATCTTTCCTATGTAGATACTTTGAAAATGAGATCAAGTCACAGGCTAACCTCCTGTTGGATTATTTGATGGATTGATACCTTAAATCTTCCACAGTAGAAGGATCTTAAATCTTACCCTTCATAGTCCATTATTCAGATTTCAGACCATCTCAGTAGACCTTTTACAATTTTATATACTGCTTTTAAATATGTCTGTCAGACACAGAAATAGCCTCACTGATGCTATAAAGTGTAAGAGCATTTTCCTCCTTCTCCTAATATTCTTCAGCTGCTCTGTTCTCCGGCTGTATTTGAGACATGTTTCTTTAACTTCTTCCTAAATCAAAAGTCACCCTTTTAAAAAAAGGTGGAAATTTTAAGAAAGCAGGCCATCCTTGGATGAAATTTTTCCACTTATCTTTTCAACTGAGTTTGCCTGCTCAATAGAGGCTACACTAATTGTATGGTATGTTTTTAAAATCAGAATATGTGAACTGAGCCAAAAATGTTCTTGGCCTGGTTCCCTGAACAGTGAAGATATCATCCTACTCTGCAGCACTGTTTTATGTATTAAAAAATATGGTACTCAGTCAATGGAGGACCACAGCTTTAATCTGCAGCACTTTCCTCTCAAACAGGTTATAAATATTTCTTCAACCTCATATAGCTGTTCAAACAAATGTGAAAAACAAAACGCTACGTGTCATTAAGCACACCTGGAGCCATCTTTCCCTCAAACATCTTTTCCCTCTGAATGCTAAGAGAAACACAGGGCTTTAGGGCACAAAAGACTGGGCCTGAAATTTTACACACTGCACTGTCTTAGGTGAAACAGTGTGGAAAACAGATAGCACTTCCCTTTCCTTTGACAATGGAAGGAGAAGAATATCGACCCCCTCTTGCCATATGGGTGGGAAGGGCAGAGGGGAAGAACCTGACAGTGCTTGTATCTGCCTGTTGGACAAAAGCTTCTTGCTGTATATATGGCATAGTGCAAGAGGCAATGCCCCACTGCACACCTATAACAATGCTGAACCAAAACACAGCTGGTTTTTTGAGGCCACGAGGAAAAAATAAAAACACTGAGGCAATCTATATGGAAACATAAAAGTAAGTGCTTTTTGAGTTTTACCTCATAGGGGTTTATAGGTATGGACTCTTCTATCACCAGATTGAAGCTCTGGAGATGGAATTACTTGGCCAAGGTCTGAAAAAAAGTTTAAGACAGAGCTGGTCTCACAAGCATTCAGGCTTGTACCTTCATTTGGGAGCTGTAAGTGAGACTGTAAATTACCCGGATTTAAACCCTTGGGATAAGACCATTGCCCTGGGATATTTGAAAAAGTACCTAACACATTTTGACAAAAAAATCATTATATTTGGGTTCTATAGTGAACACCTAAAAATCCATAACAGTACAGCACACAAACCATTTCTCAAGAACAGTGAATAACTCAGTGAAATCACAGAAAAATAGGTCTGAATCTTTCATTGCAGAATTCCTCTACATCTCTTGAGATGTTATGTATGGTGATTGAACTTACCCTACTCTCTTATTACAGAATCAAACATACCAAAGTGTGTTTCAATGTTATTTATTATTAGGCCTGCTCAAACACTTTCACTTGATTGGTTCTGCTGGAAAACATCTTTTTTTAAAAAAAATGGAAATGTTTTCATTCTGTGAATTTATGCTGCAGTAACAGCAGGGCTTCATTTACCTGTTTTCTAAAGTAGGGTACAAAGTCACCTTGTTCCCAGCTATGTGCCAGACTTGCAGCCCAAAGCAGTGGGGCCTGGTAAATGAGCCAGAAAGGATTCCAGGCACCCGTCGTGATGTTTTATCTCCTCCACAAGGTTTTGCAGGATTGGAGAATTTTCAAACACCCTGCTTCCAGACTGTCTTAGCAATGGAATTCTCAAGATAGCTCTTAAAAAAACAGGATATGAGGCTATTGGATAAAAAGTATACAGCAATTTGCTGCTCCACAAGGAAGAACCCATCCTTTTCCACTAAACATGAAGGTGTGGAATGCCTTCAATAGTATCTATAGGTATGTACTGTGTATATACCAAACTGCATAAAACCAAACCATAACTTCATACTGACATCTAACTGCCTGAGTAATGTCTTTCAAGAAAAGTCCTCACTTTTCTGAAGAACCTTTTGATGCAGAATAGGTCTTTGTCAATGCCCAGGACACCTTGGATCAAACTCCATGATAGGAGGCTATGAAAGGTTTCAGAGCAACAGTTTTCAGGTGTACCATTTTAGCCTTCCAAGGCTTTCTCCATTTTGAGGGTTTTTTGTGGCTTTTTTTGGTTGTTGTGGGTTTTTTGTTTGGTTTTGTTGTGTTTTTTTCTTATTAAAAAAATCCTAAACCAAGACCCCTAAATCAATAAATCTAAACCTTGAAACTTTAAAGCATCATTGTATTTTTTCTTATAAAAACCATTTAGTATGTTCTAAACATCTAAAACCTTTGTAGGAGTATTTCTATGTACTATTTATAAAATAGTGTCAAGTAAAGTATTATTTCCTCTTCAGCTCAAAAATATCATGTCATCAGTCGCCCTTCATTAACAAGAAAGTGAAATCCAGACCTGGATTTCAGATAAAACTGATGCCTTCCTACTTTCCATATTAAGCTGTCCTAGACATTTTCTCATTCCTTAAGAAACAAGTCTTTTCAAGGTTATTATTAAACTAAAAATTCTTTCCAAGCACTGTTATTAAATTCCTTTTGATACTTCTTCAGAACAACTCAGAGAGAGGTAATTTTGCATTGCCCCAGCCTCCTTTTTCAACATCGTGATTACAGAGCAAATACTTTGAAACAGCCTTGGAATTAGTCTTCTATGGGCAAATTAAATCTAACATTACTTTTCATCCAGCATTTGAACACATAGATTTTACATCATTGGAACAATTCTCTATAATTGAGTTGAAGCTTCATTCTTGCATTTTACAGGACATCTTTTTAATTGTTTCATTATTTAGTTTTTATGAAATAATATTTTCCTTTATTTCCAATACTTTGAATTTCTGCAAGGGTTACTTAGGACCAGGACTTAATATGATGTTATACTTAGGGTCCAGGCATAACAAACCTAAATTTCCTGTTAATCAAAACTTCAGACTTTTGTACTACAGTCCTGGATTTACATTAGAACAGTAATAGTGGCAAATTAATTACATTTGAAATTCTGAGGGTTTTATATACAAGAATAATATGTACATATAAATCCTAAAGCAAAGGTGCTGACATGGGTATGCCTCTAAGTTCCAGAGTAATTTTACTAATTTAAACTCTTGCTTTACCAACTACCTCAGGAATGAAATCCAGCAAGAGAAAGTTATCAGATAGCACATATACAGATTTCACTAGGAGTTATAGTAAAAATATTAATAAAAAAATAATGCTTTAAGTGGCAAAATAATTGGTAACAGAGAGCAGTGGCTGCCAAAGAGATCCACCTTAACTTTTGTCTCACTTATTTTGCTCATTGACAAACTTAAAGCAATAAGAAACAGAATGTGAGTGATACATATTATAAGGTTTAATCTGGTAAAAAAAGACTAGACAACAAAACAGAAGTTAGAAATTGGTCAGAGAATAATAAAATTATACCTAATTTGGAAGAAATGCAGGCTACTCTAGAGGAAGAATAACCTGAAAAGAATATATTTATCAGGGATTCAGCCAAAATCCCTTAGGGTGACTCCAGATACCAATTATAAGGAAACTTGCAAAGGAACACAGCAACAACAAAATGCCAGTGTAAATTTAGGCTGTACGTGTAGAGGCACAATGCAGTGGCCTAGGGAGAAGAGTGCTCTAGTCTGTGTAGCATGAAAGAGACCACACTACAGCTTATGGGAATGAGCACCTCTCTGCCAAGGAATTTCAGCTTGCTGGAGGGAGTTCAGAGAAAGCAACAGAAATAAACATGTGGTTGTAGGGATTCTTTTATGAGGAAAGCTCAAATGAAATAAATACCTTGGTCTGGCTAAATAGTTACTAGGAAGGAATATTATTACATCCTTCAAACACTGCAGGACTGTTATCATCAAGGAAGAAGATAAATAGGATGCATAGAAGATCTGGCTTTGCATCTACTTTCAAAATGTTCATAGGTTTGAAAACAACTTCTGTACTCTCTTCCAGATGAACTCTTTCTTCTTATGTCAAATTTATCTCAAAAATATATGCTACAGTATGGAGGTGAAATTGAAAAAAAAAATGTTTTATGTCAAATTAAATTTTTGTCAAATTTAAAACATTGTTTTAATTTTACATCTCTTTTAGCTTGGTTTATAGAAGACATTAGAACAAAGGTTAGCTCTTTCATAGAAGATGAGGCCTTCAAATTTTCCTGATGATGTGGTCCTATTTTGTACAAAATACATATAAAAACTTACTGACAGCAGGACCGAAACTCAGATGTGTCAGTTCCTAGGGGACTGGTTTAAACTACAAACCGTATGACTCAATGGGGAAGTGTCGGGAGGGAAAGAAATGGAGGTTAGGGGTAGAATAGATCTGAATCAGGGTTTTCACATCTTAATGGCAGGCTGAATAATAGACTTCAAGAAGAAAAATAACTTCCTACCAAATAATTTGGGAGATGGGGTTTGTTCCCCTTTCTAAGGCTGGAGTGGAAACAGTATGTTCAGAAAAAGTCAAAATTAACTTTCTTGCTGTCTCAAAAATAATTCTTCTTTCAGCTCAACCTAAACCACTAACTGAATAAGGGCTGGATTTATAAGTAGTTTTAATGTGGCAAAGCTGGCATTTTTCAGCCAAGAGAGCTATTAAAAGAAACATGAAACAGAAATAGTTCTTTACATCAAAACTCATTTAGCCTGTAAATACTTCCTGTGCAGACCTGTTTATCCAAATGATATCCACAGCTTAACTGATGCTCATGAAGTCCAAGTCAATTTTGAATTTGATGGAGTTAAATAATTAATGGAAGTTTTCACTCATGTGCACATTTAATTGATTAATATGAAGTTAATGGGCATTCTGAACTTAGCTTCACCACTGGGGACTTGGAGCTGGTAAAATTAGTCTTTCTTAGTGGAAAGATGTTCGATCTGGGTATGAGTCAAGGAACAAACCAAAATTAAATCAATAGCCAGAGTCATATTGGTGGGACTCCTAATGAACACAAGTGAGCCAAAATCTTCAAGCTTACTGGGAAGAGCAAGGATTTTGGCCTGCTTTCTTGAATTCAAGGACTTTGTGATATGCATCTCATTTCTGCACTTACTACACATTTCCAGACACAATTTAAGACACAAACACAGAATTTAAGATGTCAATACATTTCCACTAAGATGTTGTCAATACCTTCTGCCAAGCAGAAAGCATAAATGTGATGAACATGTAGTTTCATGGTGCTGCTCAGCGCTTTGGGACGCTGGACCAAACCCATGTTTACCTAAATATGGATCTATTTGCTGAGTTTCAGGCAATACATTTTTAAGCTGTTGACTTTTATTTCAGGACAACTTATTCAAATCAAACTATCAAACTTGCTCTGAATTCAAAAGTAGTTACTGTTAAAAGTAGTTAAGCTGTGTTATAATATTGGCAAGAACATCAATATTCATCTATTTCTGTTGACAGAGGAAGTCAATCCACCATATAAGAGATTCACATTGAAAAACAATTGACTGTAGCTGCACAATCTTTTGAAAGCACCAGGTTACATACTTCTGTAGGGAACACATAAATATGAGCCTCACACATGGCAGTATCTCCAAAAAGCAACACAAAAATTTCAAGGACACTTCTAGGCCAGATTTTTTGACAGGGTTTGATAGTTCTGTTTTCACCTCTTTGGGCAAGAAAATTGTGTTTTGTCTATGTACACTGATACTGTTCAGTTCAACATGATTCAGTTTAACACTTCTGTGAGACGCTGGCCCAAAATATTCGTGTTCTTTCACAACAATCTGGAAGTTTTTCCATGTAATCAGCATGGAATGCCCTGCAGCTATTTTACTACATAGCTTTAGAGAGTAAAGTGAGTATAAATTGATGGTTTTCTCCTGATGCAATTGCAGACGTTCCAGCTCTTGTCAGACTAGATCGGACCCTTCTAAACATTTAGACAATTCTGAAAGTATTTATTCCACCAGCATTTTTTGCCACAAAAATATTATCATATTTTGACAAGAATAACTGTCCCCATACTGCTTCTCCCTCTAAGTGAGAGTAACAATTAGACTAGATAATGGTTCCAAGGGTTTTTTCAATTGCCTAAACAGAAAAAAAGCTCTGAAAGTTCAAACACTTGCATGTATTTATATGCTTGTACCCTGAGGATGCAATATACTGTAATCATTCTTTTTTCAACAGCCATCGATTCCTTCTGCCCTAGTCAATACTTACTTAATTCCACAGCCTATTATACAGATTTATTGGTTCTTGCATTCTATTTGGTATAATCCATTAAATGTGATCCAGCCAACCATTTGTCTGAACGTCCTTGAACTTCACAGTGAATCAAATGATCATTTCCTAAACAATCCTGCATTTCCAACAAAAAAAAAATTAGGTGCAGATTCTGGCAAGGATGAACAACTTCTATAATTAAAGTGTGAATTATATTAAAGAAATAGGGAATAAATAGCTGGAAATTTTCTTGCAAGACCTTTTTGCATTTAAAATAACCGAAACTCTCATCACAGCACAATAGAAATGGATTTGATCAGTAAAAGGAGGGTTTGGATCTCCTGTTTTACAGGACTGCTTGTTCCAAGCCTACCAACCTTTTGGATTTATGTTGCTTATGGTCTCACACTAGAGTTTGATTTTCCCTAAGAGGTCTAGGTTATTTAGAGGTCACAGTACACACATGTGAGAAGAAGGCAGTATAACAGACAGAAAACAGTAGATTACACCGGTCATACAGTGTGGCACTAATATTTAGTATACTGTATGCCCTTTTTTGTCACACCAGCCATTCTGGCAAAATTCCTTGGGACAATGTGAATAAATAAACATGAGCAAGTGTGCAGCTTTTGACAGAAAGAGGGTTACTCTTCAAGCATTTTTAATGGATTCTGTTCATGCTAAGATCTTACTGACACATTTTCATTTTGAATATGAGATATTTCTATACATTTCTTCTTTCTCATCCCTAGAACTACAAAGTCTATGTATTTTCTGCTGAGAATGCATGAAGATAGTTAGGCCACATTTAACTTTTTCTACTCATTTTAAGAGAAAAAAAAAGAATCTTTTTTAGTTAATCCATGCCCAACTCCAAAACTATGTCTGAACTGCTTGATCAGAAGACACATACTGTACTCCACAGTGATACTGCGTACACTTATATATCCCCAATTAGAAGGACACTTCCTGGTGCATTTACCTCCCTTTTTCTGTGATAGTCAAATGGCTCCCTAAGAGACAATAAAAAAGAAGAGGCTTTTGTTGCTTGTTCTTTATTGATAGGCAACAGTGTAACTCCAACATAAGAGAAGCTTTAGCAAAAAGAAAACGCAACCTTTGCCTACAGTCTGAGCTCAGTCGCTACCAGCTGACAATTCATGAAATGAGGATAACAGTAAAGACACTACTGGGACTTAGGAAGAGTATTCATACAGAACAGACAGAGAATTACAAACAGATTTCCCCTTTGTTCTCCTGATCTCACTCTTCCATATCTGAATAACACATATTTTGTCTTCAGGGAGAGCACTACAGTATGTTAGCATACAACTCATGGGAGTGCATGCTAGCAATGTGCAGGACTGATCTTCAGGGAAAGAACTGAGAAGTGCTGTCTTTACTCAGCACTATGAAACAGCTTCCCTAATCCTTAACAAAAAAAGGAAAAAGAAAGCCATTTGTAGGTTGCTTGGTTTTTTTTCTGTTGTTGTTGTTGTTGTAGCCTCCCCCCACCACTCCCCAATCAGAGCGTAATTTGAAGATATCTGGCAAGCTGACAAAGAAATCAGAAATTTTAAACATCTTAAGCAGGTGCCATGACATACAGTAGTACTGGATGAACTATGACTGAATGATTAATACTTTTCCCTACTCTGGTCAAAATGCATATTTTCCCTTCTTTTTGGAAGGCTGACTGACAAGTAGGCCTACATTACAAAACACCTTCAAAAAAGCACTGACATTAAAAAAAAGAAAACTAACTCAAATTCTGTCTAATGAACCCCTACATTTTGACTGAACCCTAGTATGGTCACAATTTCAATTACACAATTTTCAGAGAATATTGTTAGATGATGATGATCTCTGTAATGATGAAGAAGAAAACAACTGAAAGTTGAATTGTGTTCCAGTATTGTGGTGATAACAGAGGCATTTTAGCGGCAGTGAAAACAATGAACGCTGGATACTAAGTGAAGACCGTTTGGCAAACTTTCATTTGGAGAGATTCCGTGTCTGCACAGAGTTGTTTCTGTGCAGGCCGAAAGGATAACCAGGAGGAATTAGTTCCTGATTCAGCCAGGCATTTAAGGACATGAATAGTCCCATTGAAATCAATGAGATTACTCACTCACTTGAAGTTAACCACATACTTAAGTATCTTTCTGAAGTGAATGCCTAATGAATGCCTACACTTGCAGAAGGGTTGTAGGAAACTGGTTTGCCAGAGACTGGCTACAAATCAGCTTTGTAATGTTTGTTTGGAAAGTCTGTCAGAACTTTCCCATGAATAGGTACATTTTTCTACCCCACTGAACTGCTAGGATAGCTAGGGGCAAGTAGGTAAAACAGATAAAATAGTCCTTTGCTTTGTTCTTTAAGAAGATTATGCTGGGGCATAGAGTCAGCTCTTCCCACTTTGCCTAGTGTGTCAAGAAAGCCAATTGTTTTCCAGACTAGATTTTCTCATATTTGTATCTTAATGAGTGAGCTTATTACTGTAGCAAATGCTCCTCCTGGGAAGCATTTCTAAAATGAAATTAAAGAGCTGATTGATTTGCAAGGTTTGCAAAATATTATTCATGTGTTGCTTCTTCCCAAAAAGGCACAAATACCCCAATAGCATTGTTCCAAAAGTTTGAAAGGAGGTCTCCTATCACTGTGAAAAATGAGTGTTCTCAGCTGAAAAGAAATTGAAGCTAAAGGGGAAGATTATGCTATTAGTCTTATCTAAATTCTATTTGTTCAATGCAAGGGAGGAACCATTGTACATGCTTTAGGGTTATGAAAATTAGAAACTAAAAAAAATTAGATTAATCATTCATTTAAACTAATTTTTAATAATTAAAAATGTAAACAGTAACTGCTTAATATCACTAAACAATGAACCTGTATACAGAACAAAAGTCTTCCTAATTTTGAAAATGAGGCTAACTGTCCAAGAATTCTACATATATGGCATAAAATACATCGAAAATACTTGAAGATATATAGTTTAAATTTTTTTTCCCTACAGGCCAAAAGCCATAAGCTGTTTGAACACGGGATACCTAGAGCAGAGAACAGTATTTTGTCAAAATAAAAAGGTAGTCCTTGATAAACTTATATGGCAGATACTTTGGGCTGTATTTGAAATTGTACTTTAAACTTCTCTCACTATCCAGGAAAAGTGACAAACCTTATTGCTCCATATAAAAAGCATAGGGAATTCTTTTTTTGTTTGTTTTTAAACTTATTTTTAATTTCTTTTTGGAAAAGGCTTAGACCTTCTGACTTGCTGTTTTGTTGTTTTGACACAATATAGCCCCATTTTGTATACAATCTGGTGAAACAAAAGCAGAATACAGACTTTTGCTGAAGTAAGGAATTATAAACCTTTAAACTTTGCCCTTCTCCACCCCTTTTTGGATAATAAAGTTCTGTAAACTTTATTCTATAAAGTTCAATAAAAGTTTACTGTACTGGTTAACACAAATCAGCAGCTAGTAAAGCCTGGAGTGCAGTTTTGAGAGGGCAAGGTGGGTTGAGTTGTGGCCAGTTTTTTCTTTGCCAGGATTCCTTGCCTGAGTGATTAAAGGTAGAGATTAGGCTTTTTTTCCAGGCTCTTTCCAAAGTGAAAAAGTAAAGCAGGTTGGGACAAGAGGTAGAAGAGACAAGCAAGACGTAGCATTATAAGGGGGTCATGAAATTATCCCCTATATGTGTAGAAACAGCCTGTGAAAAGGAATGAAGTCTTGTGAGTGTACATAACCATGAGATCTGCAGGGGAGATAGAGTGGAGAGATAAGAAACAACTGTTTTGCCAGTTCCTGTCTTTCATGACTGATCCTGCTTTGTGATTTTGGTTCTTAACCAGCATCTGGAACCTACATGACACCAGCATCTTTTGACATAGGCTGTGTTATAATTCCTTCTCTCCTCTCTCTCCAGCTCCCAATCTTTGTCACTAAACAGTCTTCCTCAATATCATATAAATGCCAATGTCTAAGTTTTCCGTAAAATAACCTGGTGCTGATGGAAATGTATGTTCCTTTTCCAGGCCTGGTTGTGAGAAAACCCCGCAAAGCAAGCTTTGGGTTTTTATCTGAGAACATGGCATCTGTTCAATAACATGTCAAGTTTGTCAAAATTGTCTGACTGAAGTCCTTTATTATCACACAGTGGTGACATGATTTGCCTGAAGGGGAAACAGAGCATTAATAAATTGAATGAATTGTACATTGTTCATGACAGTCTCTAATGGTACAGTTTTCTGTGTACTGTACATTCCAGATACCACCTCAGGTCCTGCTGATTAATATTCATCAGTGTAAAAGCATATGACTCAGTTTGGGATTTGCAGCACAAATCAGCCATTCCCAGGATGCCTCACTGAAAGCATTTCCCAGACTAGATCACATGCCACCTCGTCTTGACATGTTTGTCAGTCTATCATGTTTAACTTGTCAGTGGCTTATCGGTTTGACATCATGGCAAAACTGGCAATTCAGGCTTTAAATATTCAGGTCATAATGTCAAGATTAACATCCACTTAGAAATGTGGAGTAAACCAAACTTGTTTCTTTTATTGCCCTAACTGCCATGGTAAAGAACCTGAAATCATGGATGGTGCCTTGTTAAGTCCTGTACTATTTTTCAGTTCTTTGAAAAGACACACAGTAAATCTGTCTTTCTAAATGATTCTAACATCTTCAAGAAATAAAAACTAATTCTTAAAACCCTTGCTGGAATTTTGTTGACCCAAATGAAAAAGGTAAGGGAAATCCCCTTCCCCCCCAATAATTTACTATATCCCAGATTTATTACATAATGGAGAAGAAAACGACAAATATCAAAGAATTCCTATTGTGCAGATAAGTAGGGAAACCTTGGTCCAGGATTGATACTTTTAGTAAACTGCTTCAAGATGATTTTCTACCATGGAAACTCACATGCATACTAAAATATTTCATGCATGCTTATTTAAAGGTATAGAAATGCCAGCATTTTAACAGAAAATCCAATTCCAGGCATGGTGTTAAAATTATTCAGTGAATGTCTCAGTGGTTCTAATTGCCTAATTGCCAGAAAAAGAGAAAGTATTTGATTTCTTAAACCATAGTACAAATTACCAATTAGTACAAATATCAGATGTTACCTCACCATCGTATATGGTGGAAAAAAGCACCCAAACAACCAAACCCCACCCTGCAACCGAAAGCCCAAAACCCTCAGCCACCAAAACTTTGCCCATAAGGATGTCTCCACAAATATTGTATTAAATTCCCTGTTGTTTGTAAGATTCACCTCTGGAAACCAATCAGCCTGTAACTGTCTTCCAGGACCACTGCTAGCACAAACTTCACTGGGATCAATGGCATATTCTGTTTATTCAAATACTGTATCCATATTCAGTCACTCCCTCATCTGTGTGTTCCAGTTCACCAAGAAACTACGCTCCCTAGATAGCTTGTATTCTCTCTCTGAGATAAAAAGAAAAAAAAGTTGTCCTTCAGCAAATCCAGGGGAAAATTCTGAATTTTAATTCATTGCAGAGCAAAAAGTATAACGGTAATATTTTCATAGCATTTTTGATGATATCTTTCTCTTCTATACATGCTTTGGCATAAAGAGTCATCTATAAATCAGTCTTCCTCTTAAAAACTGAAACTCACCCTTCAGCTTTCATCAGAGGCCAGAGCAATTTAGCAAGCTGCAATATGACAAGTGGAATGATAAGACTGAAAACCCTAAGTTTAAATTAATTCAAACCCCCCCCCCCATAATTATTATCTGAAAGCCTTTCTCAATTCTACCTTTCCTGATGATGCTGTTCTGAGGAGCAATCAGTTCTATGTGAAGATTAAACAAGTTGGTAGCTTCCCATGAAGCCCTGTGACTCATTCTGAAAATCTCTGTGCTGATATCAGCATGTTGAATACCAGAAAGAAAGCGACCCAGCAGTGACTCTGGGTAGCTTCATGGACTGAAGCAAATATTTACATTAATTCAGACAACGGGGAGGCGGGGTGGCACAATGAAAGCCATATTTGTCCTAGGAGTTATGTTACTGTTCCAAACACAGCTTCTCTGTGCAAAAAGCGAGGAGCATTTTAATTACCCTTCTCCTCCCCCCCTCATCAAAATATTTTTGGGATTACTTGACTGTGCAAACTGTCTGATATTCAGTTGTCAGGAACAAAGGACACTGTATTTCTGAGAGAAAGATATGGTCTGAGCAATCAAAATTCTCTGAGATGCACAAAACAGGAAAAAGTTCTCCCTGATTTGATCACTTGTGATATCAACTGGGCTGTTAATAACTTTGCCTAAATAATTTGATTGTAAAATATATACATATTGTGAAATTCCTCTCACATTCACTGGAAAAGCCTGTCTTTTAGAAAAAAGTGATTCTCAGAAAATGAGTAGGGGAAAAACAAATATGAACTACTGTTAATAGCCTTTTATATTCATGTACTACTTTAATTTAACTGTAGCACTTTATCTCCAAACATTTGAACAATTCCCTGGAAATCAGTGTATCTTAAAGGTAGAATAAGCAGTCTAGTAGGCCAGACTACCAAATGCTTCATAATTTCTTTTCCTTGGTATAACAAATGCTTTTAGGTAGAATTCAGTAAATTGAAGATGTAGAGGAAGTATTCAGATTTGTTTTCTATGTGTAAAACATTCAGGCTGCCTCCTGCAAGCCTGGCCATAGAGTCAGATCTGTCCATAACATATTGAGATCTCCTATCATTTTGATGCACTCAGGACTGGGGGCATTGATAAACACTCTGTTATTGTCTCTCTTCCTTCCTTTTCTAAAGAAATGTCTTTGGTTTGCTCTTTTTTTGGAGGTTTGTTTTGTATTTTTTTTCCCTCAAAAGGCAGCACAATTGCTTTATTACAAATACTGCTTTATGCTGAATTGCTTAATTCTGATTTGCCTGATAAGACATATGCTATTTTTTAGACATTCATCCGGTAAGATGATGGGAACACTTCTGACAGTAAAACTTGAAGAAAGAATTAACCGAGCGATTTCCTACAACTTATCTCACAGATAGCATTTACTGTTCTCTTTCTGTAGTACTGGTTCTTGGAAGTTTACTTGGAATATAAATAAAATAGTATTTTAGAGTCAAAAAGAGATTTTCTTTCTTCAAAATGAAACTAGTAGCAATAGCCATATTACCAACAATAAATAGTTAAAATTATAGTTTCTAAATCTTAAAACCTACTTTTAATTCAGTATTTCATGCACTGTTTTAATGCTTTTACAACTTTAGATGGTTCTGAAAAAACCTCACATAATACCATCTGAAAAAGTAAAATGTTTTCTATTTCATAGGGACATAACATGCATTGAAGATAAACAGTCTCCAACAACATTGAAGAGAAACATGGTGTACGACAAGACAGACCTAACACAAAAACATTTTTACTTTTGTTGGATATTTTGTTCTTCATGTTCATAAGCCAAAATTTGCTGCATTCCAACAATAACAGCTTCCTTCACAAAATCAAAGCAGTAGCCTTTCTAAATTTAAAAGGTTTCTGTGGTCTCACAGGTTTCCAGAAGGTGAACAATGCAGTCACTGTGTGAAAGGGTTTAAAATTATTATAATGTTACATTTATCACTTGTAAAATTTTGGACCCTGCAATGCTGACAAATTTGCACTGAGGATAAGTAAAAGCGTGATGTCAGACCTTTGGGCTGCTTGTTCTCTATATGAATGTTAGACAAAAATGGGGGAAAATATTTTCAAAGCTGCTCAGGAATACCCACTTGGTTTTTGCAGCCAGCTTTTGAAAATGTAAAAAAAGAAAAAATGTTGAAAAAGAAAAAATCCCAACAACCAACCAAGAACAACCCCTCCCTCCCTGGCCTAAGCCAAAATTCTGTTATTGGCATTTATTATCAGGTATGTGTATCAGGTGATCCCCTAACAGCAATTTAAAGACACATATTATCAAACATCCTTTGAGACCCAGCCAACGAAACCAAGCAAAATTTTAAGAAAATGTCAGTTTTGAAGACCAGACATGATTGCTGGAAAACTTTAAAAAGGACTTCATAATGATTGCTTACCCAATTGGTGGTATGCCATAGCATAGAAAATTCCGTGGTGAGGAAAAATAAACTGTTTTATTTTCACTCTGAAAAAGTGAAGTTTCTTTTTCCCTACTTAGTAGGGTAATTTAATCTCTGGCCAATGGGAAGGTCAAGTTTAGGCAGCATTAATCTCTTTTTAATTTATGTAAGGGAAAAGCTTCTGTTTGTTTCAGGGCAGGATGCTCTTAAACTGTTTCTATAGTAAATTCATAGGTATTCTGAGAAAGACAAACTTGCTGTAAGAGAGCACATTTAAAGTGAAACAAAGCCTCCTTTGCTGCAAGGTGATTGATGCTTTCTACTGATCTCATGTTTATTTGGTATATGCTAATTCTTTATATCAAAGACACATCTTTTAGACTTGGTTCAGGAGTGTTGGCAAGATGAAAAATACTAGCATGAGCTTTTTTGACAGCTTAGTAACTGTTTAAGATTATTAAACAAAATCTCCACAGTGTCTCAGTTGATTATATAGCGTTATATGAGATGCAGCTACCAGACATTATTTCAGACTGAACTTCATCCACCTTGACTAACCAGTTCTCTTTTTCAAAGAGAAATGCAGAGAAAGATTTTTTTAACTTCAGACAATTCTACAGCACTCCCAGTATTTTACCACTCCTTTCAAAAGTCAGGGTTCACTTTTAAGAAGATACAACAGATTTCTGTCTTTTCTAATCATGTTGTTTACAGGATAACAGTAATTCACCTTCCAAGGCAAAGATGCTGTTCTGTCTTTGCTCTCCCAGTGCAATGTTTCTGGCCTCCTCATGGATGATTCAAGAGCTCCTGCTTCGTTCTTCATGAGCCATTGCAACCTTGAGATCAGTACTAGACCTGGCAGCTGGCAGGGAGATTTCAAAGAATGTTAACTGTTCTTTAGAAAGCAGGGGGTTTTTTTTGCCTCAAAATGTCATAACCAGACTGTCTTGGCAGAATCTTTAAAGTCACAGGTTTTCAGATGTGAAAATGTTAGCATTTTTTTTCCCTCTCCTTTAGTATTTTTGTGAAGCAGAGCCACATCCATTTACTAGCTGGTTCCCATGAGCAGGAAACAATAATCCTAAAATAGAAATTCTACTGAATTTACCTTATTTTTGAGTGCCCCTTGTTGTCTCTGAACTATACAGCTTATACAGTGGAATGCCTTTCAAAGACAAAACTTCAGTGGCATAAAAATAGGAATAGCCTGGGTGTTGCTCATCACCTGTGATTTTACAGAGTGTTTTGAAATTGTTTGTCCTTCCTGAAAACAAGCTAAGTCTCAAAAGAGCTAAGGTGATAGAAAATGGCAGAGAATAAATGAATTCTATTTACTGTTTATCTTTTTTTTTTTTTTTTAATCTGTTGCTTTTTGACATAGCTTTGTAAAGTGCTTTCAGATACTTTGTTCTGTAATACTGATTTTTATTTTTTTTAATAGTTCTGTAAGTCAGGTAAGAAGTTACAAGGAAGTCCATGCTGGAAGAGGGTATAGAGATTCCTTTATGCCACAAAAGTATTTTGCAAGACCAAGGTCAACCAGGTAAAAAGGAAGCTGGAAAAAATAGGTAACTGTTCAAAAGCAAAGGAAAAGAGACAATGAGAATACTTTTTAAATGAATATTGAATTTTCCATTGTCTAAACAGTCAATTTCAGTTCAGTTTTAAGTTATTTGATTAATTTTAGGAGAAGATCATGGTCTGTCTTTAAGTGGTAAGTCAGAGTAAATAATTATCTTTTGATTATGAAATCCTGTTAATTACAATTAAGGAATCCAAGTCACACCTAAATCTTTGAAGCTTTTATGTTTAAAAAAAAAAAAACCAAGGTGTTCATGTTCTTGAATATCAGAAACACAACACCTGGAAACACTTGTTTCCTTCTAGCAGTCTCCTGAAATCTTTGTTTTGGCACTTGGACATTTTTTCTCTACTTACAGTCAAGTGATACAGAGGAATAAAAGCTTCTAACCACATACAGCTCTTACTTTACCACTTCTAGCTGAATGCTTTTTTTCCCCCAGCTTTGATTCCCATTTAAATGGAATTTTAAATCATGATGTGATAAATCTATCACTGATTAGATTACTCTTTATCCAGTGTTGCAGTTAAGAGTGGGTGACAGCTACAGACTGCATTTTCCTTGAAGTAATTTCAGCATAACTTGAGGGGATATTTGAGAAGGTATGTTAAGAATATTCTTTAATTTTTTCTTCATAGTGAAAAAATTTTATGTACTTGTTGGCCTACTGCCCAAAATCTCAGTTGGAGAAGGAAAGACTGCACATTGCACATTCACATTAGATTCAGAAAAAGTATATATCCTGGTGTTTAACTTCCACACCAAGCAATAAAGGTAAAAAGACTTTCAAGAGAGTCACAGTTTTATATCAGGGAGTTAGTTCTGTTCCCCAGACTAAAATAACTAAAAATAATAAAACCTATTTTGAATCTCCAGTCAATATCCTACTTAATGTTGCCCTGAGAAGAAATTTTTGCCAAGATTTTTTCTTCAAGGTTTTTTTTTTTTTTTTAAGCAGTAGTCATAAGCTGGGGAAGGAATTAAAAAAAAACCTATAAAAGTTAAATCAGCACAGCATTGCTGTTTGAGGGCTTGCCTCATTTTTCTTTCAGCTACCTGCAATACCCAGGTTGATCTCAGAAGAAGAACTGAGAAGGCTGATTTTTAATAACCACATATGTCTCTATCTGATAAATCATGATAATCAAAGCAAAATATACATCTTGGATTTTAATTCTGAGAGACACAGAAATCTTCTATATTGAGAAGCGATGGAACTAGTCACAAAGCACAAATCAATTTCTTGATTTTCTACCTTTTCTTCACACTTGATATTGCTCAAGACTGGACAAGATGGGTCCCTGGAAATGTGGCTTGGATGAGCAGAACCTTATAGGACCATCTCCAAATGAACCAAGCCCACATACATCAACTGCTGCCTGTACTTGTATCCCTTAAGAAAGTGTAAAATAGTTTTTAAATGGGAGCTTGACTTCTACTTAGTAAACATTGCTTTAGTGAGGGAATTTCATGCCTTCACTGGCAATCGTGAGACTTGGCAAAACAAAACACTTTTAGATGATGTGTAAGTATCAACACCTCTTTCACTGTCTGTATGCTTGAAATACACAGTCATCATCTGTTGGAGTGTCTAGCTCAATTTTAATTCTTTATTCTAATTTTTTTTCTTATTGCAGAAGGATAAAATCTTGGGAGGTTTCTTATGAGTCTGGAGCACTTAAAAGAAAAATCTACCTCCTAATCTTCTGTGCAAAAGCATGGACCAGAGCAGCCTCAAAGCCAGAGACTCCATAGACAGTGGTTACTGTTTTACTTCTCAGCTGCTTCCAACATAACTGATTAGCTGCAGCTCTCAACTACACCAGAAGGCACAAAAAGGTTAAGGCAAACTCTTACTTGTAAAAGAGGAAAGAAAAAGACAGCAGGGCAACACTGATGAATTCAAAAAAACAATTTAGAATCAGAATTTAACATCAAAATTAGGCAAGAGACATGAAAACATTGCAAAATAAAAGAAACCCCACACAGCAAAATATAGGATACTTTATATTTCAAATGAAGACATCTTTACAGAATCAAATTTAATTTCTTACAAAAGAAAAATTATTTTGTAGAGGTATTTTCAAGATTCCGATTTAAGGCTCAATAAGAACAGTGTCTTTGGAAAGGCCAAACATCATAGTGAAGAAAATTTATGACAACATATATTTATCAGAAGATATTTTATTGACAACGAATATAAAACTGTTGCTCTCAGTCCCTGATGTTTAATTTTAAAGATAAAGCTTTTCCTTCCCCATTTCTACAGACTTGTGAATACACCATTGTAAAAAGCTAAAACAAACAAACAAAAAAATAGACAATAAATTAAGAAAAAGAAAACAGGAGGGGGAGGAAGAGGAGAAAAGCCCAGTCCATCAATGAGAAAATGCATTAGAAGCAATAGAAAAGTTATGCAATAGAATTGAAGTATCATATGTTCTCTTTCCAAGAGAACTTTGGGAGTTTTGCACACGAAATAAAATAGCAGCAAAGAAAAAGGGTAAGTACAAGTGCATTTGTGTCCTGCTGGAACTTGTTCTTATTAACCAAAACAGTAGTACTCATCAGAATCAATTTTGGGATGCTTATGCAGAGACTGTGAGTCCTCCATGACAGAAGAATCACTGAACTTGTCCATATCTGAGGGGGTTTGGTGACCAGGGACATCATCCACTAAGGTGTCCAAATAACTCCCCACTGATATTCCATCCAGTCCATCACTGCAATCTTGTAAACTGTTACAGCTGCCATGCAGGGATGTCTCCTGACTTTCCAGCAAGCTACACAGGCTTCCACTCAAACTGCTGCCTCTGCTGGCAATGGCTTTCTCTTCAATCATCCACTTGATTGATTCAATACTTTCATTGATGAGGAGGAGCTGGCGCATAAGCTTCACATCAGTGGCTCGGAGATTAACCTACAAGGCAAAAGTAATTTAAAAAATTAGTCTTTTCTCAATCAAGCCAAAGAACAGGCTGGAGGCAATGAATGGGTTAAAAGAAAACACAGAAAAATCCAGCTTTCATATCTGGGACAAATCTACTTCAATAACTAGTAAAAAAGCCCACAAGCAAACAAACAAAAACATCCCAAAGTATAGCTACACTTTCAGTGAAGGTCAGGCAGGAACCTGATCAGCCTATCTAAGCAGCCCATTAACAGGAATGCTAGTCAGTGACAAGACTTGTACACACACTGGTATATGCTGTTTAGATGAGAAACACAGCCTCTATGACAACACTTGGGGATAGCTTTTCACTAATCAGAGAAAGAAGACACAAAGCCATTTCTATTTACAATTACTCTAAGCTATTTACAGATACAGACAGCTAGGCATTCACCCCAAGTTATCCTTAATATGGCTACTTGGGCAAACTAAAATTTTCAGATGTGCACAATTTCAAAAAAAGCTTGTGGATATTTAACTTTTGTCCACATTACTCCTGAGTGGACATTAAAATATGCCATACAAATGTCTGAGAGTTAAAATACAGAACTGACTGAAATTGTAAACATCGGTTATTTAAACCCATATTACAGGAAGGTGATGAAGTTCTGAGTCAACCACTTATAATAGATATGGAGCAAGCATTTGCTGTAACTAACTAAACAAAAGTGGACAATAAGTACAAACTCCTACTTTCTGACTTAGTTGTGATGTTGATGCATGCACAGAGAAGTGTTAATGGAAAGGGACAGAGGACTATACACAGATGTATTTGAATTAAACATCTTCATGTTTTCCTTAACAGCTAAACTATATAAGCCACTTTTTAAGTCACTTCAGCTGAAAAATAAAGGTGAGACCTAAGGTTTATATTCATTGCTTCCTTCTCCTCATGTGAAACATTGCTAGTACTGAAAAAAAAAATCTGCGACACTGTTGTATGTGCCATATTGAGAATTTGAAAGTCTTCACTCAACTGAGAAATAAAAAAAACCCAAATAAGATCTATTACATCGGACAATAGATATTTTATGCTGTTCTAAAAGTTCACAATTGTTGTACAGAAAAACAGCACCTGAATTGTTCATACACAATAGATTGGAACAGAATCAGTATTCTCAGAAAGCAAAGACTGTATCTTCTTTTTCTAAGAAAAACAAGATCTGAACATGATTCTTTCCATACTCAGATGTCATCCTCTCAAGATCCCATATTACAGTGACCTGGTACAGTTGTTCAAAAATTATTTTAATGTATTCTTATTCTCTTAGATACTGCAGAAGATTGTCGTGGATCCAGCTGGGATGCTTCCTATCAGCCGGTGTGGTGTTTTCCTCTGTACCTGTGACTAAACCATGTCGGTAGCACTCCAGTGTTTCAGCTCTTGCCGAGCAGTGAGTGCAATCAAGGCCTTTTATATTTTTCACCCTGCACCCTCAGCAAGTAGACTAGGACTGAGAAAGATTTTTGGAGTGGACAGAGATGGGGTGGTTGACCAGAATTCACCAAAGGGATATTCCTTGCCATACAATGCTGTGCCCAGGAATAAAACCTGTGCTTTTGATCTTTCCTACACAGCTGTTGCTTGGGGGCTGGCTTGGTCTACTGATGGGAGATGGTGTGTAACTGACTCTGCATCACTTGTTCATTTAATTTATTTCCTTCATTTTTTAAACTGTCTTCATTAAAATCTAAGTTTTTCTGACTTTTGTTCTTTTAATTCTCTCCCCTGATCCCACTGGAAGAGGAGAGAGGAGTGAGTGAGCAGCTGGTGGGTGCTTAGTTACTCATCAGGGACAACCCAATGCAAAGACATTTAAAGCTTTGCCAGTAATAGAATACCTGTATAACTGTCAGATGTATTCCCAGCTTCCTTCCCCAGTCCCCAGAATGACTTCTGAATTATTCTCAATCCAGTTTCACAAGATTTAACACAGCTAACCTGGTACTGTGCAAAATAGCTCTACCTACCATTCACAGTTTTAACAATACTGCACATCTATCATTGTTTCAGGAGTGAGGTTATGAAAACAGATTGACCATTTTGTAGTTCTCCTGCTCAAGCCAATTCCTCTACTCTTACCAATAAATCACTATAAACCATTTGCTTGGCAACTAGGCTGTCATGAAGGCAGTAAATTACCCAACTTCTCAAATGCAACTACAGACTTCAGCAACTAGCTGAATATAAACATGCTTGGAGACAAGTTTCCCAAAAGGCTGATTAAGGAAATGTTTAACAGAACTAGCACCAATATTACTCAAACAAAACAGTCCCTTTCAGATAAAGCAGACATCTCATATATTTCATATTCAGTTCACAGGAAATAATTTCATTCTCTGAATACACCAACAGCTTCAACATTTTTGTGGAACAGCCTTACTGGAAGCAATTTTCTGCATTCCTGAGTACTAGAGTTGTCCTCCTCCTAGCTACCATGTCATTCCAAGTCTCCCACATCAAGACTGTGTTTTTCTTAAAGCAAATATTAAAAAGTAGCTTAACAAGTGTCATCTTTTTTTAATATAGTTTACTTTGTCATCTGCTTGATAACACAAAAATGTCAAAATGACATTTTTTGCCCTTTATCTGCTTTAGCACAGACACAGGAATTAGCTTTTACTCACTTATGTAGCTGCAACTCATTTATCTCTGAAGTTGTTGGAGTAAACAAATTGGAGTGTTGTTGGAGTAAACAAGTCAGTCCAAGATGATTCAGTTATCAGGACTAAATACAATAAAATCTCACCATGCTTGACAGCTCCATTTGTTATGCACAGTAATAGGTGCATTTCAGGAACAATCTAAATAGTGTATCATAACTAATAGAGGTATTTCAGAACCGTTTTTATAGCTGCCTTTGAGTTAAAGCTAGAGCACAGGGCCACCATAAGAAAGGTGTGTGTTGTTATTGATCAGTCCTCACAAAATCTCACAGTGTATAAAGGAAATGATTTGTGACAAGAAAGGAAAAAACAAATTTTTTGTTACAGGTTAACTTTTATAAATTTTTGCTTAGTTTTGCTGTGTATATTTGCAGTAGTGCTGATCACAGGATGGATACTAAATATTTAAGAGCTAGTCACAGCAAGAGAAAATAACAAAATTAAAGTGATAGTATCTTTCAAGTAACACAGTCTGGCAGCATAAGTACACAGATTAGCATTCAGACAGAACCAGATCTTCAACCTGGAAGGAATAACTGGACTAAACACCTGTCTGTTCCTCCCTCTCATACTTGTTGTTCTAACGATATTTCTTCCTTTCTTTTGGTCTTCTGTAATAATATGTACAACACTGTCACAATTTATCCAAGAGAATTTATGTATATACAGACATAAAGACTTTTGTGTAGATATATATGCAGAGAGATACACAAATATTCATGCTATTTTTATATACAATTCAGTGTTTTTGAGAAAGGACTTGACTAGGTTATTGCTTTTAGAATAAAACTTTTAATGGTCAGGACTGCTAACAAAGACAATTATTGCTTCCTGGCAGTCACCCAAAGTAGTGCATTAGCTGTCCCTAGCCTAGTCACTTAGCTTCTGGATCAAAGTAGCACATGCACTCACAGTTGGGCAAAATGGCCTTGTGTTTTGCTGCTGCATGTTCTGCAGACACAGCTTCCAGTTGGTTTCAAACACAGCGGGTCACCTTCCCTTACATAAATGGCAAAGCTAAAATTTCTGTTAAATATACCCTTCTAATCAGTGAAAGCTGTTTGAAACTCTAGCTTTTTCCTGCCCATTACTTTCTTTTAAATTCCTGGATTCACATGCTGCTTCTTCTAACTACAGGAATTCTGCAGGGATATTAATGACAACCATAAAACATGGTTTGTGGAAAAGATATTGCTAAGTTTGTTCAAATTATTTCAGTTTCATTTTTTTCTCAACACCTTTATGCTCTGTGCTGTAAAGAGTCCACTAGTAAAAGGAAATAAAGTGAATGAACCTAAATAATAAGGTATTTCTTTCAGGATAAGTCTTTTAGCCAGAGCACAGCAAAGTACTCACAAGACACAAAATCTTATACTTACAACTTAATGGATTCAGGGAGCTATTTAAGTCGCTCAGATCAGCTCTGCTCTGCACAGGATCTCAAGATGGATCTAGGGTTGGCTGCTCTGGAATCTGTGTTCTAAAATATCTTGAGTATGGACACAAATTCCATGATAAGTAGAAGGGAACAGTAGCAAAGTACAATACTCCCGGGAAAGACCCTCAGAGGCTCAGGCCTTGCAGAAAATAACAAACGTGGAGAGGTTAGATGAAACTAACTACAGCCAATTCCATCTTTTGCTAAACACTACCACACCCATCTATGAAAACAGAATTTCAGACCTGGATAACTTTTCCATACCAAACAGATGCGCATGACCACCATGGTTCAGGAGTATTGATGCTCCTGTTGTTTCCATATTCTAGGATGTGTCAGAGACAGCTTTCTGCTTTCCTGTTCAATGTCTTCTATTTCCTGTGTCATTCAAGAGAAAGAGTTTGCTAGCTATGCCTACCGGCCCTTTTGTTTTTAAAAGGGAGATTACCTCTGCTTTCCAAAGAATAGTAAATTCCATCAATTTTTTGAGATGCAATTAAAAAAAATTAACAATTAATTTTTAAATAATAATTTCTTTTGCATTCTGAGATGTCTCTTTCTTCAAAAAAGCTAACCTTATTCCACATTCTCGTGGTGTTACTTTTGCTATTACAAACACTGAATAACACTTTTACAGTAACTAAGAAAATTAATTTACGAGGTGAAAGATGAAGGTGAGGGAAATAAAATAAAACACTGGTTGGCAATATTGAATTACTCAAGTAGTATCAAGATACAAATATAGTAAGAAGATATATCAGGATAAAACTGGTCAATAAAACCTCATTGACTAATTCTGTGAGACCATATAACAAGCTAAAAAAAACTTAAGTAACTTATTAAAAATCCAAAATTCTGAATATGCGAATTCAAGTGTTATTTAACTGAAGTCACCAAGCTAACATGGTTACAACAGGGATAAGTCTGGTGACACAGACAGTATTTGTTCATTAAGCCACCCTCACAAAGCATGAAGCACGCCATATGAGGGTGAGCAAGCTCAAAGTGATATTACAACAGCTTCCCAACACTAGTGAGTAAAAGAGATGCTCTCTTTTGTCCATTTAACATTTCTAAAATAAAATAAAACCACAAATAACATAATGTCTGCTCCTTTAACACACAGGATGATTAACAGGCTATGCAGGAGTTTCATCCTACTTAGATTAGAACATATGCATGTGCAAGTCTTTAAACGTCTTGTCTGCTTCTGAATTGTCCCATTGATTCAAGGTGTTTGCATTGGTTTCTTCAGATAATTATGCTGCTTTAGGCAATGGTATTTCACGATCAAGATGAAAAAATTAAGAGTGCCTAAGCTGACTTCTGAATTTGAACATAATCTTCAGCATCTCCTGTTAAAAATGCAGGGAGTTTTATGTAACAGAGAGTAAGAACACTAGTGTACTGTCATTAACTGGAAGGGATCATCTGTGCACCTGTGGAAAAGTAACTGCTTGTGGGATGTGCCACATGCACTCCACAGCAAAGCCAACTAAATTTGGTCAATTCAGATCCCACCATAATTAAGCTAACCCAACCAACCTGACTGAAAACTGTACATGAGGTCTCTCAAAACAATGGAGATCTGGAGCAAATCCTGGCAGAGGAGACTGACAGAGTCAAGGTAGGGTGATGCAATGTTCATTATTATACCTTGGGCATCGGACTGTGATTTACCTCACACTGATTTAGCTAAATTATATTTCAGTTAACAATGATAAATGTAGATCAACAGATTTTTCTGCATCTGGTTTCTTTCAGCATGGACTTGTGTTATAATGTATTGCTGTATCATTTTCCCATTCATTTTTTCTCCTGGTTTTTAGTCTTGTAGTAAGCTTCAGAAAATAAGGGAGCACATACAGAAGCTACATATATATATATACAAAATCTAAATTTATGTGATCCATTGTTGATTTGTAGTTACAGTTTGCTGATCTACTTCCTTTCTGCAAAGTGAGCAAGTTACACTGACCTTTCTCAGCTGTACTTCCAAAATGAGTCAATAAAATATTGTGGCAGAAGTTTTGATCACTTAATTTCTGACTTCTTTTGCAAGAGATTGCTTATACTCTTGCATCTCTTGAAGACTCCAAAATTGTTAAAACCCTTGTATCGGATTTTTAGGTAGCATTCATTAAAATCACTGAACTGCCAGCTGCTCATAAAGTACACAGTGATTAAGTTTTCAGTTTCTGTCTACACCCCTTGCTACTTTAAAAAGAGGCTCCAGTCATTGTTCTGTTTCAAGCTGCTGCATTTCCATTGCAATCCTTCACCAAGTCCTTGCAGTAAGTATTTCCACAGGTCCACCTCTAAAATTTGGCAGTCACATAACACAGCTTTGAGCACAGTGACTTTTAACTAGGAAGGAGAAAGAAAGATCTTGTGATTACATATCAGCCACAAAAGGATTCTCCTGTAAGGAGAGCTTACCAACCCATTAGCTAAAGCAAGGAAGCGAGCAGGTCAGGTCTGAGACACCACCAGAATAATGCAGGAGAATATACCAGAATAATTAGGAGGCAGAGCAACTTAGTTGACAAAGCAAGTTAGTTCAGTAGGAAATGAGAGTAAATAACTCAATGAGCAGGTTCCAAGGACATTTCTTGCAAATATATGAACAAAATATTATGCTAATATGGTTATAATCTGATACAGGAAATTACAGTATTGTTAATTTACATTTCTCTTACAACACCCTATTTTAATATTTTAATTTTATGCATACTAATTGATTTCCCTTACACTTGACAGGAAAATACATACCACCAAGTTGTGCAATTGTTTAGTCATACTATCTCTGGGAAAAAAAAAAAAAAAAGGTGAATCTCAAGGTCTTTTTTCACTGCCTTAAAATATGCATGGTCCTTGTCTGGGTAGTGTGCATAGGCAGCCTGCCAAGTGCATTAATACCTTTCATAATAAAAGATCAGTGATCAGGATGAATCATTTGCTCAGTAGGGTACATTTTCTTCTTTTAACATTATACCGTTTGAGGTATCTTGTATGCTTAAATGTAGTAAAAAGTTTTGAGGGGGAAAAGTATACTTTTGTTTGTTTTAGTTTTTTGGCCATTTTTTTATTGCTTTTTGAAAAAGAAGAGACTATTTAAATATCTCCCAAGTATTGTCTTTTTGACAATGACTGTCAAAAAGAAACGTGATGTACAACTGAGAGCAAGTAGAAGGAAAAAAAAATTAATTATTTAAGTACTTATTTCCTCACATCCTGTACAAATAAAACAAATGTTAGATAAGCTCTTTAAATAAGGAAGTATGACAGAATTAGGAGAGAGAAGCAACCAGTCTCTGAAGGATGAAAAACTATAAAAGGACTCTTTCAAAGTTTAGTTGAATTAACATGAAATGGAGCACTGAGAAAATGTAGGGATTTGAGAAGAGGAAAAACATCTAATGCTGCTGGAAGGTTTTACTGAATGTTTCCAAACATCTCACACTACTGTGATAAAAGCATCATCCGACCTTAGAAATACATCTACTATGACAAAGGTGAACATGTCCAGACCAATCCATAATATGGACCCACATTTGTTGACAGACAAGTTAACTCCACTGCAAACATTCAGGTCAATACGAAGCTGTAACATTTGGCTGTGGGTGTCAGAAAGTGTTACAGCAGATGGAGGATCACAGCATCATGAAGTGTTCTGGACACCAGCCACCATGCAGGACTGCATGTGTCTCCTGACCAATCTCAGACAGCACCGCGGCTCAAGAATGTATCTGATTTCTTTTTTTCACTGGATTTCACTCTCTGCCTCATTTATGTTTGCCTTGACCAAATCATAGTCTTAGAAACACTATGCAAAAAAATGAAAAAACATAATAACCACTCAGACCTTTAAAATTAATTACTTTTAATACTGGCACTGTGCAAGTATAGGCAAAAGCATATAACTAAAATAAAAGAAAATTAACAGGGTTTGATTACAGGTATACCCAAAGTTTGAAAATACCGCTTTTATGGAGATAACACCAAAGTTTGAAAACATTATAAAATGTAAAAAAACCCCAAACCCTATTAAAAACATAATTGAACCACCCAATTTATTTCGATAAATCAGAAAAGAGACACAACAACAGTAACACTGGGGGAGATCTGAACTCTCTTGAAATTCAAGTCTGTTTTCACAATATCACTGGAGAGACACGTAAGATTACAAAAAAAAAAAAAAAATCTTTGTCTGAATCTCCCTAGAATTCAATATGGAATTCTGTTTGAAACAATTCTGTGTTCCTGGAGATGGGTTATATCCTACAGAAAGCATATTTTTAATCTAACAGCCAAATCTTTAGGAAAGACAACCTGCCATCCTATTTACTGAAGATTTATCTGGATAAGAATGAAAAAGAACTTCAAGACAGTTTTGTTACTACAAGTGATCACATGTGCTCTTAAAAATGCTTTAATAGTGCTAGAAAGTGATTTGCTGATCACTGGGATTTTTTCCCTGCTAAAATATTATAAGCATTATTTTTCCATGCTAAATATTTTGAAAATTTTTGAATAAAAATGAGACAGTATCTTAAAAAATAAGGGGGTTTTGTTTTGCTATCTTTATGTTTACTTTGTGACCTATTTGAAGTTTCATGTCTTTAAAATTCAGCTTCATTTTTCTTTTTAATGAAAAACTTCATCCAAATCTACTCAGTAGTGTAATCACCATTCTTCTTAAATACGGTCCCTACACAGTCTTTACACATCTCTGAAAGTACTATCAAGTTTGAGGTCTTTCAGACAAAAAGAAGTTGCCTATTTTGAGTCTTTTGAACAAAAACAGCCTTTCAAACTTCCAGGTATCTATAACAAAATAAGTAATTTAGTTCTTGCTCATCCACTAAGAAGGTATCAAACAGCTAGCAGCTGACCTGCATTTGGGATCTGTAGGTTAAAAATCCAGAAGCAAGCAAGAAGCTACAATCATTCCTAGCAAGCTGAATTACTGAAACTGGCCAGCACAATGAGCCAAGCACACTTGTTAAGAACTACACCAGCTATGGCTTTTGAGTCCTTTTGGCTACAAAAGGGGCTCCATGAACTCCTTTACAGAACACACCACAGCAATTCATCATTGTGGTCACAAGGCATGATTATCAATGTATATTAATAGTTAAACAAAGACACATCCTATGCTTCTAGGCAAGGATGTGAGAAGGGGCAAGAGTGATAAATCATGAACTACAAACTTCAAGGCAAAACCAGGCACTCTAGGCAATATTTTCTTTCCAACTTACTTGATCCCTTCTCTGATCAATAACTATTACCCACACCATATAGTCCAGTTCTCAGCTTCTCCTACTCAAGCTCATGTCGTATTGCTCTTTTTATACCTAAACTTCTTCTTAGCAAAGATTTCTACATGGAAGAGTACTGGAGCATTGTGGCATGATTCTAGTTCAGCAAAGAATATTAATCACAGCTATCAATGCAGTCATCAGAGGTATGAGTAACTTGGGAAGGAATCAAGGTCATTGCTTACATTTCCTATTTCTTCTTCTACTGAGAAAGTACTAGCTACTAAGCTAGTTGGGGAGCAGAAATAAGGTACAAGACTTGCAAAACATGGCTAGGAAAAGACAAATATGGCCTCTGTGAATGACTAAGGGTGACCTGGGAAATGAGAGAACTAGTCAAGGGGAACACAGCACTTTGGACTAGAGTTTGGTTGTATTTGAAAAGGGCTGGTTACAGCTCTTCTGAAGTAATTTTGTTATTAAACTTCACCAGAGTACAAATTAATAAAAATGAAGGAGAGAAATTACAAAAGATTAAAGATCATAGTGTTGCTTTGGTTGCATTTTCTTTCTTGTTTGAAATGGATGGACTGATGCTCTGCACTGGTCAATGCATAAATAGCTTTATGAAGTTACTGTCACAGATGGCTACCTCATCTGGCTATGGGAAAAATAGCAATCATGCTATCACTCCCCTGCCCCAGACACAGCAACCAGTGGTAGGTGCTAACAAAGGAGGATGTAAATTCCACAAGCATTTAAAAAAAATCACTCTTGCTTTGGCATGCTAGTAGTTATGCTCTTCTCTTGGAAAGAGGCTTTCTCCTCTGCTGTGACAGGATTTAGTTTTCTCCTACAAACCCTGTTACACTAGAATCCTGCCACAGAACAACAAATGAAGCAAAAATATTTCAGAGTACCGTCCAATTCTGCCAAGACAGGTGGACAAGCCATTAACAGTCACAGTGGTTGAAATAGCCCTGTCAAGGCAAAATGTACTTGAAGTCACAGAACAGGAAAAGTCCTGTAAAAATTGTCACTCAGGCTTCATATTTGCTCCTCTCACAGCTGTATAGTTTTGAAAAGACTAGAAAAATAGTCTGAAGTTTTCAATGACTCCTTGAATGAGTACTCCAAGTTGTCATGTTTTTTGTGCAGACTCATCTAAATCCCATTAGTCAGAAAACCTTTCTGCCCATGGAAAGGATTCTTTAACACCAAAACCAACATAAACTCCTTACATTGACACTGCTGTATTATTAAGTACTTTGTTCTAAACATGCACCATTTGCCTTTGTCTACCAAAGAAAATGGTCTGTATTAGCAGCCAAATTAGAGAAGAACTCCACCCTTTCAATGCAGCTGGAACAGACCTTCTCCAGGCACTCTTAAAAAGGTACATATTAATCTCACTCCAGGAAGAAGACTAGATATTCATAATCAGAGAATCATAGAACAGCTGGGGTTGGAAAGGACCTTTGAAGATCATCTAATCCCACATCACTGCTATGGCAAGTTGAACAGGATGGAGTCCAGGCAGATTTTAAAAATTTCCAGAGAGGTACACTCCACAACCTCTCTGGGCACCTCAAAGTAAAAAAGCTTTTCCTTATATTTGGATGGAACCTCCTGTATTTCAGTTTGTGCCCATTGTCCCTTGTCCTGTCACTGGGCACCACTGAATATAGTCTGGTCCCATCTTCTTGACACTGTCCTTAAGATATTGGTACACATTAATAAGATCCCTGTTCAGCTGTCATCTCTTCACCAGTTTCCTCAGCCTTTCCTCATAAGATAGATGATGCTCCATACCCCTAATCACAGCCCTCCACTGGACCAGCTCTCCAGTAGTTCTTTGTCTTAAAATTGAAAGCCCAAAATGGATCCCCAACTGCACTCCAGATAGTAGAGGCGGGGTGTGCAAATAATTTTCAATAGTTTTTTAAAGAGGTGGCTAAACAAAACAAATCCTACTCCTCTTTATGCAGAAATGCCTCATAATTTCCTTGCTGGTGTCAGGACTGTTTTTTTTCTAGTCATTTATAATTATTGGAAGGATCAAGGTCTGAGTCTGAAGTTTTTAAATTAAAAAATCTTTTCAGAAAATACTCAATATTAAGAAAGTCATGTCCAACTTTTGCTGTATCTCATAAGCGTCTGAGTTAACAAAAGCAGTGCAACTATCTCAAATACAACATTTCTTTGAACCAATGGAAGTTCTGTAGGAAGATTAAAAAAAAAGAAAGAAAAATACAAAGCAGTCAAGCTGTTCTATTTTTGTTTCTACCTTGGGGTAAAAATGTGTGAGCTTGGAAACACTCAACACATTTGTTGCATTATAGTTCTTGGATGTGTTTCCTTCTGTATCTAAAGAGAGGTAGGTTTCATAGCCAAAGCAGAATGCATAAAATGGCTCTCCTTCTGGAAGCATTTTAGTCGTAGATGCAGCTGATATCTAACAACAGCACACAAAATTACAAATTATGCCAGTAAAGTGGGAGACCCCCAATAGTTAAATACCAATTCACCATTGCTTTTAAGTCACAAAATGCTTTTGCTTCATCTGGCACTGCACCCAGCAGAGCCATACAGCACAGAGAGGAGCTTATTGTACAGCTCAGCAAATGAAACATTTGGATAACTTCTCTGGCAGCTTAGCTAGTTTGTGTCTCTTGTTAATTAGGAAATGTGCCACACCATTCTCTCGACAAACCAGAAGTATTAGAAAAGGTTAGGTTGGTGGGGAAAGCTAAGATTTGGATTGCTGAGGCCAGGGTTGCTTTGGTGTGCCACTGTGCTCTTCTCCATGTTTATGGAAGTTCTAGGCAAAGTTGCACATCCTGACAAAATGGAGTAGGTTAACTTTATACACTTGCATACCTGACATATATGTACACTCTCTAGTGTCCTTCCTTATCTTTTACAGAAAGAGAGAAACCTCCTCGAGAGCTACTTCAAAGAGGGGATCCTCAGACACATTCTATTTCATATACTCATGTGCAGGCAGGCACCAGAGGGACTCAGCACTTGAATACAGAACAAGTGACCTCTGAAATAAATGATCATCCCAATATTCTTCTAGATTTGAAAAACCTCTAAAGATTAAAGTATGTTGTTTACACCTTTCAAAGATGTAATACAAGATGGCTTACAGGCCCTCTGGATGTATTTTGGCCACTTGTTTTGGGCATCCTCCAGATTAGGATTGCTCCCAATTGCTTATCACAAATTTCCACCATTGGAAAAAGCTTATAATTAGAAGGCACATTTATGAGAGTAAGGACTGGATAACGAAGGCTATGAGTCTGTCTTCACAACAAAAAAGTTTCCCTTCTGAGGCTGTCCATAATTTTATGACCAGAGTTTCTCATCTTTACAAACAGTAAGCTGAGAACCACCTCTTGCAACTGCTTACATATAGGAAGTATAACTTCTATGCTCATAAATGCAAGTTAAATCCATGAGAGAAATTGTACTCGATTTAATTGAATTCCAATTGCTTTTCAACAACTCAGATCCTCTGTTTTTTTAATCCTGTAACTTCATCCTCATTTGCTTCAGTTTCCAATAACCAGCCTCTCTTCCAGGACACGGACAGAAAAGAAACACATGGAAAATAAACACATCCACTGTGGAAAGTTTGCTATGTTTTGACCTTGAGCATAGAGAACAGACAAATAATCTTGTAAGATTTATAACATGAATTGAAAATGCCATCTTTTTCTTTTACTATTTACTGTCAGGAGAAAGAAAGTATTGAAGCGTAGAAATGCACTTGCTTGCCATCACCTCTGCTTAACGTACGTATTTGGTATTGTGCATTTCAAGTTTTTCCTGTTCATACACAAAAGGTACTTTTAAATTATTGTTGTCATAAGTAACCATAAAAAAGAAAGCATCCACACAAAATTAGGATGATCAAAGGACTGGAAAATCTGACATATGAGGAAAGACTGAAGGAGTTAGGTCTCTTCTCCCTAGAGAAGTCTTGGGGATAGGGGTGTTTCATCACAGCATTCCAATAATTTGGATACAAACATGACCAGGAGAGGTTTTATCTGAATACAAGTTCATTTTTTTTTCAGTGAAGACAATCAATCAAAAGAACAACCTCCCCAGTTACATGGCTGATGCAACTGATGGAAATTTCAGGATGCAATTGGACAGGGTGCTTGATAATCTCACCCAGACTCCCTTTGAAAGGTGAAACCAGATCATCTTCTGAGGTCCCTTTACGGAACAGCCCTTCTACCCCAGGCTATTCTATGAAAACCATGCAGTTATACTGATTTCATCAGAAAGGTTAGAATCTATTTGCTAAAACTTATCATAAACTTTACAATTCTGTGCAGAAGTGGTTTAGTAGTCATGCCTTTTCATTACAAATTGTCAGGAATCAGATTTCAAAAAGCAGCTTCAATGATTCTTCTACTTTTGAAAAAGTAATCAGGAAGGAATAATGAAATTGTAACACATATTATCTGAAATAAAGGCTGGCAAAAGTCTCACAGCAGATAGGCAGTTTAACTGGAAGTCGACTGTAGTATCTGCGATGCCTCTGTGATGATTTACACCAGAGAGATGCATGTGTACCAAAGTATCTAACACTGATGCTGCTCTGTGAGATATCAGCAGTGTTTCAGGGGTTCTTGGCCATGCAGCAGCTCATAATGTAAGCACATATTCATCTGTACTTCCTGGGGACTTAAATCCTTCAGGAACTGCTATGGCTGAATAAGAACGGACATAAGCACTGCCTGAGTACAACATGGAGATTTTCCACAATTCAAATCCTTGTGCCAGGCACTGAGATTTGCCAGTCAAAATATATGTTTAAATACACATTAATTTAAATAACCTTGGTCACCTCATCCTTCCAGAGACGATCTGAAAAGATGGAAAACTTGGCAAAGTTCTGGTACTATAATTAGGTTGCAATTTTTCCTTATTAGATTTGATTATTTTCCCTAAGGATCAATCTACAACTCCCTTTTAACATGAGCATCCTATTATCACTGCTCAATCTGCATTATATGCAAAAAGTACAAACTCCCCTACTCCATCATGCAAATTGGAGGGTATGGAGACAACTTGCTAGCAAGATCCAGTATTAATACTTTTTTCAGTGAGCTTCAGAAGGACTTGGGGAAACAAGTTAATTTCTATTTCTGTATGCTTTCTTTGTACTTCTACGAGCCTCACTTCAGGGATTCACTGAATAACGGCTCATGAAGAAACAAAGGCTCATCAAACTCTCCTGCACAGGTTTGAGGCTTAGCCACTAGTAATTTTATATTTAAGATTTTATCTTCAGTGAAGCTTCTAGGCAAAACTTACAATTAATCTAATCGAAAACCAGCATCTGATACACAGCTTTGCATTGCTGACTAGGCACACTGAACCAAATCTTGGCTTCAGTTAAGACAACTGATGTTATCATACAAAATAGTGAATGTAGCAGCCTGCACCTACAGCATGTGCTGAAGAGATATTTCAAGTCACAGTTGTAGACTTTTTGAAATCAGTCCTTCAAAGAAACTAACAAATGTAGACCCCCCACAACTGTGAATCTAATAAATGCAAGAAAATATGAAGTTGGTCAGACTCCTAAAAGCCAGTAGAATAGGGTTACAACAGCTCCGCCCTCCAACCTGCACCTTCATTAATGTGCTAGGGATGGTTAAAAAACAACACAAAACCAATAAAAAAAAGCATAAAGAAAACAAAACAGAACAAACCATCAAAAATACCAAGAAGGACTGCCATTGTAATGATCACATTTGCCTTAATGCCAGTTTCATTTTGTCCGGAATCAATGTTAATTGCCTTTAAAAAATAGTTATACTAAAATAGAAGAACAAAGGAGAAGAAAACTCATCTAGTGAGTTAGCATAGGAATATGCCTCTATCTCAAGTAGCTTTAGCCTAAGTCTGACATGCTCAGCTCTTTGGAAATAGGATTGTTTCAATTACTTTATACTTCACTCTAAAAACTGCTGCACTCAGTATACAGTTGTTCACTTACAAAACTTAATCCTCAACAGTGTCCACTGGAAGGAATTGCATTAGAAGTCCCAGCTTTGCCATCCACCCCTCACTTCCAAGCCACAGCTTATTTTTTCTGCCTTAAATATTTTATGCAAAACATTTTTTAAATTATTGTATGTAATGCAAACTATACTGCGTTTAAATTTCTAGCTTGCAAATAGGTATTAAAGAGTCGTTTTAGGAAACTTTTGAATTCAAGGGAAAAAAACACCCACTCTCTTTCTTCAAGAGTTAAAGAAAATCTCCTTTTTAGTCACCCCAGAACTTGTGAAGGAGAAATGAGGCTCTAGAAGCAGTATAATTTCAGGCTGAAGATGGAGCCTCACAGGTTATTCACTGCAGTAAGGGTGTATGTGTTGAAAGGTGACCTCAGGAGCATGGTATAGTAGAAAAAAGGCTGCCGCTAGGAAGGGTTATTATCAACTCTCCAATGGAACATTCCACCCAAAAGACCACAGGAAGAAAGATCTTAACAAACAAATTGATCTTAACTGACAAATTTCATACTGAATCAAGGATCAGATAGTGGGATGTATTCATTCCACCCAAGTTTCACCAGAGCACAGTGTTTTGACCCATGCTGGCAATTACATCTTGCTTCTTCTCTTACATTACAGCCTTATAACTCAAAGGTTTTCAGGACCCAATGCAGTCTCCACCATGGCCTTCATGGGAAAATGGAGGATAAGAAAAGGCAAGTGAATCCAGCTAAGCAGGTCCATATTTCAAGAACGATACCCTGTGTGCGTTGTGTGTAAGTCCAGAGACCATTAGCAGAATCAGACTTGAGGTAAAAAGAACCATTGAGAGCAGCAAAAGGATCTGAAGGAGCAAGGGCAAGCCTCAGTCCTCTGTCAGCAGACTGACAGTCAGCACATATACCCCACCATCTGTCAGGTACTGTAACTCACAGTCCAACACAGCATTTCCAAGTCAAATACTGTCCTCTTTTATATCTGACTAGAAAAGAAGGGCATTGAATAAGCTTTTTTTTTAGTATGTCTACAAAAAGTTTGTCTCAGATCTGAAAAAAGCAAGCAGAAAAAACACAGATAAGTCTAGCCAAAATTCAGTTGTGTGGGCTGAAGAAGCTGCCATCATACTACGAGGAAAAGGAAGTTTAATGGATGACACTTAATTTTCTAAGCTTCTAGTCTTTTCCATTTTTCGCATGTTTACTACTGCAGCAGCTATAACCTACTTTTCTATATGTCCAAGATGCCCTATGCCTTGCAGCAAAGCCAAAGAATAACTTATTAGAAAGACGTGTGAAATAAGAAAGTAGAGGTTTTGGGTCCATTTTAGAAGTTATATTCAGTAAAAAAGAGGAAAAAAACAGAGAAAGGAATCACAAGTTTTACCTGATATTGTTCTTAAGTTTATAAAATATGTCCAATGTCACAAAGAACACTGAAGAGAGGAAAGTGAGAAATTAAGAAGCTGAAGAAACCCTAAGGGCTGAGGAAAATCCTGAAGGTGTTATAGACTAAAGAAAAACCTCAGGAAGGTAGTTCACATTCTGCATTACAGAAAACAGCTGAGAGCATGAAGAAAGGTATAGACAGGGTACCAATATTTCACAGTTAGTCATAGTATCACTGGTTTCATGAGCATATACAGACCAGAAGTCAAATGGGAAGAGGATTGTAACTTGACTCCTCTTACTTAGCATGAAAAATTAATTCAGATATGAAAAGTCAGTCAGTCATTGAAGTGACAAAGAACAGGAGAGGTCAAGGCTTTTGGAGCTAAAATTTGTGCTTTAGGCAGGGAGGGAAAGAGAAACTGGAAGGCAGGAGAAAGAAGAGGCAAAAGAAGAGTGTGACGTGGAACTTGTGAGTGTGAAATAGGTGAAGGTCTAAGACCAACTTGAAAGGAAAAGGTGATACAGGCAATTCACTAGGGTCCCCTCCCTTACTAGGCCTAATTGTCTTGACATGTCTAAACAGTCACGCCAAGAACTCTGGCTGCCTTATTTGCTTCCTTTGCAGTCTGACATCCCATACATTATAAGCTACCTGCAGGTCATTCTACAACCATTGTGCAAGCTTAAAATTAAAAAATAAGCATGTGATATGCTGACAGTGTGTGACTCAATATTAAAACTGAAATTCCCCATGATCATTACCCTAGAATCATAGAATCACAGGATGGCTTTGGTTGGAAGGGACATTAAAGATCATCTAGTTCCAACTTCTCTACCATGGGCAGGAACACCTTCCAAAAGACAAGTTCAAAGGCATCCACAATTTCTCTGGGAAATATGTTCCAGTGCCCCACTACCCTCTGAGTAAACAACTCCTTCCTAATATCTCTGACCCTACGCTCTTCCAGTTTAAAGCAGCTCCCCCTCATCCTGTCACTCCATGCTGTTGTCAAAGTCCGTCTTTGCAGCTTTCTTGTATGGCCCAGTTCAGGTGCTGAAAGGCAGCTAAAAGATCTCCACAGAACACACTGATAGTTTGATTTGTGAAGATCTCTTAAACCTTATGAAGCCATGTAACAGCAAGTGTAATTTTTAAGTTACACCTCAAGATTAATGTTACCATCTCGGCTATTAACTCTCAAAATATCCATTCTCTTCCCCTTTTTGCCCAGCACACTTTTCCATAAAAAACATTAGAAACCCACATACCTTTTACTTAGATATAAACAGAAGTACCTATATGTAGCACTGTAGAGGAACTTGTGGTGTGGCATTGCACTCATTCACACAGAACAAAACTGATTTATTTGCTGTAAATGGCTGAGTTCAAAGAGTTTGTTGCATAAAGTTATCTCAACACATTGCCAGAAAAATCCCCATCCCAACCTGATAAAATTTCATCCCATTTTCAAATAAGCTTAGTGACAAGGGCTATGGAAAGAATTGTTACTAAAAAGTGTCTTTTGGGACCTCACATAACTATTACACCCTAATAAAAATGGAAGCTATGTATGCTCACCTAGCTGAGGTACCCTGCATTGTCAAGATCATATCTGCTGTGAGTGTTGACTAATCACCTTGTCACTTGCTTGCAAAGTTTCCTTTTGGTCTGTTTTAGAAAAAAATTAAGTCAGTTTTGTGGCATCATTTTGTGGCAAAATATATTTATTGAGATGGTGACATACAAAGTAGGACAAGCACTTGCACTAAGACAGTAAACAAGTAGAAGATCTGAGCTACATACAGCATAGTCCCATCACAGGCCACTGGAAAAAGAAAATATACCATTCAACCAAACTATAAATAGTTGTTCTTTCAAAAATTACTCTGCAAAATCTGCAGCCTGTTTGGAACTAATTAAGTCTGTGAAGACTAAAGTCCTGCAATCAAGTCCCTGAATTCCAGGCCAAATTTCCAGCCCGAAAATATCCTGCGTGTCTTTAGGTATTAGACATGAGCAGGAAACAGGTGCAATGCAGAAAATTCAGTTACATCAACGAGAGAGTCGTGCATTATTTCGTTTATTGGTACTCCAGCCTTCAGTACTTCTAATGAGCTGACAGAGAAACAGAAGCCAACAGCGAGTGCCTGGCGAACTGCCCCGCTGCGAGGAAAAGAGGCGACAAGTCCCTCGCTTACGCCGCACCGACAAGCGGCCTCTTGCTCTCCCGGCCGGCAGCAGAGCCCCCGCTGCCGCCCGGCCCCACCGGGGATGGATGCACGGCGCCTGCAGCTCCCGGGGCAGGCAGCCCCTCCTTCCTGCGGCGGGCCGGCCGGCAAGCGCAGGGCGCGCAGTCCC